>JAYJLX010038838.1:0-15333 GCA_036873525.1 Chalinula nematifera
TATGGTAGATTATATGAAGCCGATGAGTTGTGGATCTCTACCATTGAACAAAACTTGTTTCCATACAACAAAGACAGCTCACTAGACTGACTAGAGATGATGGTTCTAGACTGATTGAGCTCAGTGAGATGTCTATCTAAATTACTTTAAAAACATGAACACTAAAGCAGGATATATTCAGTGTGTTGTTTATAAACTGAGAATGTAGTAACATTGGTAAATTGATTATTATAAATGGAAATCAGTCTGAGCTTTGCTGACTGGAATATGATAATAAAAACAATTGTTTAATGCTTATTGGGGGTTAACTGGCTGCAATACTGTACTGTGATATAGTATAAGTAAATATGTAGCAGTGCTGCTGGAGTAGAAGTGCTGGAAACACCTGATTGCCTTGTGCAACGCCCCAGGAAAATAATAGACCAGTTTGTCTTGGTCATAGTCTGGGCGGAGTCCAGCTGGCCATCTGGTCTCAGTAATAAAACTTCCTTGAGTGAGGATATTGCAGGTAAAAACCAACATAAATGACCTACGTTGAAGAAGACAACGTGAGTAACTGAAAATTTCCTTATACAAAGTCAGCCCCACCCAAAGTGCATCATTTCTTGTTTCTCACCTTTCAAATGCAACTAATAACTAAGCGAGTTTGGCGCTTTCCGGACTCCTGGGATCCAAGACCGCCAGTACTCGAAGACCAGCATTGTAGCTGTCTTTTACACTGGTTTTGACGGAGGTGACGAACGAGGGGCAGGTAAGAGATCCATTCAAATGATGAATTGCACAAGCGCCTTTCCTGGTTCTTGGATTTAGTTGCAGGAAAAAAAGATACAAAATAATTTTTTAATGACAACAAAAAGCAAAATACAACTAGGCAAAACTATATAGAAGTGAACTGGATGTATAATAAGTCTTTAAAGGCACATACCTGACGACACAGACTTCATATGTCCCGCTTGCCATCCACTAAAAATGTCCGCCATTTTACCACCACTTTGGGTGTGCGTTAATTAGAACAGCTTACGTGAATAAGGTCCATTCGGTATATACTAGTTGTATGTATAAATGTACTGCATGGTTTTTTAACGACTCTTTATTCTAACTAATCACAAAGCTTAATCTGGTGTTACGTGGCGATCATAAAAAGCAATTGGCTGGACTATAGTATGTTCGCGTTCACTTCGACATAATTGAACCGTTAATAACTCCGCAATGCTATAAGATATGCAGATGGGACTTGTACCATTGAAATCAGCTCTTTAGACCGCTTTAGATTATTCCATTATGGAAAAGATTGCAAGTATAAAACATATTGCAACAAAACTCACCATACATAAGAGTAGGGAAGCTGCAGCACAGGTGAAAAATAGTTTCCCGTTAGCGCTTTGAGCAAAGCGCCATTTTTACAAAAAAAATTGACCGCACCCACTAATTACTCTAAGGCCATCCTCCACTGTGTATCCTCCCATCCTCCGTCCAGTACATATCTTTCATCATCAAGCATATATGTCCCATACTCCACTGTGTATCCTCCACTGAGGGATGCACCTGCTGACATCAGTGATGCTACTTGTGATGTACGGAAGACCAAGTGTATACCTCGTAAGCAAAAGCAGTATACATTTAGTGAAGAGTTTGACACTATCAGCCGCAAAACAAGCCATCAAGCAGAATGTAAAATTGCAGGTGCAAAGCAAAGTTAACAGTTCCTGTAAAATTAGCAAGCGAAAGCTTCTTTGGAGATGACATTTTGAGCAGAAGCAGAAATCAATCAATATTGATTGAACTGCCCACATTCACTACTTACATTATGTATTATCTAATGTATGGGCAGTAGCTACATCAGTATAGTATTATGTTATCTAGATTAGAATGATGCATGTACATGTATATACACTATACAATATAACAGTGCATGTTAACTAACCCTGTCAATATCATGCACAGAAAAACATGAAGTGACTAACTTACACAGTACTGTAATGCACCCTTACACAGTACTGTAATGCACCCATTCATACCTGTTGCATGTATTGTACTAGTCTTGCGTAGCGAGACCCTCCCACTTGCTGTGCGTGGCACAGGGTCTGGACAACTCACCATATGCTATTTGTTCTGATCATTGAAACAGCTGACTTAAGTCATGGGTCAGGCTTTTACAGCCGCAAGCATGGCTACACTTCAGCTGATCATAACTCCAGTTTAAAACAACATTTAAAACCTAAACTAGGTGCATTACTATCCATTGCTAAGGATGCTAAACCCTAAAAAAAAAATAAACGGTACTTTCCACATCTTTGACTAAAAGTCCGGTGATGTTCCCGTCCCGCTACAGCTCTGAAATCTGCATTAGATTTCTTAACTCAAGGTGTACATTCTATAAAACCCCCCCAACGATTTTCTGAAAGGTTTTGGAGAAACAAGAAAATCGTGGGTTTTAATTCAACCATGTTGACCTACAAAGGAGTGAAATACTCAACAAACAGACACAGTTTCCTTACGGGGGTTTAATGGAAGTAGATTACACCTTAAGACACTTTTTCTAACCTGGTGTGCAATAGCATAGGAGAACATCACCAGACTTTTGCTCAAAGATGCTTTTTCAGCCATTTTAAAACAACGATATTGTACGTCATGGTGTTGCGTCACGATATACTTACATAATTGTCACATGCATTATAATAGCACTAGTTTAACTGCAGCGCGGGTTTTTACCGGGGTATTTATCTTTGATCGATCGATCTGGATCTTCATCACTTCCTGTTCCTGAATCTTCTTGATTGCTCAATCTTGATTGACTGTATACTCACTACTCCACTGAAGTTGCTAGAAGAATGTCTAAGCAGACTGAGACGTGTATTTCGTTGCAGCTTAACTGTGGATACGCCAGAACAGCTATTCGTGAGTTGTCTAAATACAATAACTATAGCTCTAGAAGTTCTGTTGATAGGAGACTTCGAGTAGAGAAGTTTTTAGGTTTATTTTTGAGTGTAGAAGGTTTTAATAGACCTGAATTTTGAAGGAATCGGTCCATTCCCCATTCAATGAGCTTTGCACATTTGTGTTAGACTGTTTTAGTCGTGAATGTGCTTTCTCCGAGATGAAGGAGGAGTACTGTACATTCTTTTCTGTTAATAATTGGGAAGCTTTACTAGATGGGGATCCACTGGATGTCAGAGTGTGTAGTGTGTGCCACTAAGCATTTACCTTTGCAAAGGGCATTTCCTGCTCAGCCTTTGTTTGAGCCTACACCTATTGTAACTGTGTCCCTCCCCACTGTTTTTGGGTCTTTTGGTAGTAGTAATGAGGCATCTGTTACACGTAGAATATTGGATGAATTAAATGCCTTTTAGGAGTCGGTCACTCATTTTACTTAAGTACTGTGGTAAAAATGAAGGAATTGCTAGAAGGGAAACGCCTTATGAAAAAAAAACAAAAAAGGAGAGAGATGCAAAGGAATACTGCACAATTTATTGAAAATGTATATGCTGATAACATGGCTATAACATTTCTATGCCAATATGACTCTCTGCAAGCCTATAATGAGAGGCGTTTGTCTCTGTCATTTGAACAGAAAAATCCAAATTCAAAAAGATAAGACGACGCATAACTGACTCTTTCGTTGAGAATTACTCAAAAATGCCTCATGATAAGCCCATAAACTTGTCAGAGTTGGCTCGATTGTGTAATATAGATGATGGTAATGCGGGTCAAAAGGTGAGGGAACTGGTCAATGAATGCCTTTCACAATACACAATACCAGAGCATGCACAACATGTAAGAGGTGGCAAATCAAAGCTTCCCGGGAAAGAAATATCAATTCCTTCATTGCCTACAACTGCATCTCTGCAAGATAGTATTAAAAACGTCCTAGATACTGGTGTACTTAGTTTAGGGGAGCTATGCTCACCATATTCAGTTGAAAAAACTATTGTGGGGGATGATGGGGTAGTTGTAACTAATTCCATTGAAGCGTGTGGTAGGAAAATACCCCTTTTTGACATCAGAATGTCACTTTTAAAAAAGCATGAATCGTTTATGCGTTTGAAAACGCTTGAAAGAGTTAAACATGGCTGAGGTAGAAGCCATATTAAACAGTGTAGGTGAAACTTGCGTTACCGCAGAAAATGCCTATGACAAATTAAAGAGAGTCCAACGAACACGAAATTTAACTCTATGGCATGACCATTCCTCAAGTCTTTTAATGACTGTTCACTGTCTTTTTGACCCAGCCGTTTTTTACACGACTGCAGAGTATAACAATACTTTCGATTGCTATTTATGGAGGACTATGTTGAAGAGCCTGCATGTTTTGTATGTCAAGCTTTTCTCTGTCTGATCAACTCGCCACGATCGTTTAGATTGTTTGCCCCTCCATTAAGGACCCAGTATACTCTACTGAAAACATTGCCATTCATGATACCCTAAGGTTTTATAATGCGGATCACCCCGCAGCCTCTTTTGAAAGAGGATATCAATTGGGTGGTAATTACAAGTGTGGTAGTTGTGGTGTTAGAATTGATGATTTAGCGCATGTGTTTTCATTCCCCCGCCAAAATTTATCTGATATACAGGCACTTGTGTTAAAGGGTAGATCAGCCTTTGGAAATTTAAGGAAGACCTATGAGTTATGGGCAAGGTGTATTCCCCATGATGTCCAGCTGAAGCCTAAAGAGTTCAATGAAATCCTTTCTTTAGCCTTATGTGGGGTTCCAACTATTTTAATCAATACCCCCACCCTTCAGTTATTTGACCTTAACTTAGATTCGTATTGTGTGCTGGACTGTGAGCCGTTGCATGATTTGAAAGGTGATTTGATTAATTTGTTGACTGACTTCCCCATATATTATCTGGTGAGCCCAAGCGTCGAGTATCTTGAGCATTTGCTGTATTCCAAAAAACAAAATGGATACTCGGGTTCTGATGTAAGAATTGCTGTAATACAATTAAACAAACATGTTCATTTTAGTGATGACATTTTTGATACTGTCAAACAACTGTTGTCTACAGCAGTTAAAATCTCCCAATGTTTGTATGCATCATGTGATAAACGAACCCCCAAGACTATTTTACAATTGTACAACGCTACTTGGCTCCACCATGAGTTATGTAAGACTCTTTTCAGTAAGCCTCGTGAGATAACATATGATAAGCTTTACATATATCTCCATTCATTAGTGGTTCATGACAATATGAGATTGTTTCGTTACGTTCTATTAATACCGAGAACCAGGAGCGTATGTTTCAACAAATAAAACACATTGCTACTAATTGTAAGCCTGAGAATGTCTATCCATCAGTGTTGCTTAGAGTACAGGCACGATCAATAGGTGGATAGCTTACAAAGATTTATGAAGAAGCCAGTGGTAGAGTTGCTCCAGCCTATTTAGGTACTTTTATCGCTAAATCCTGATAGGTCACACAGTTGGCAAGCTTATCTGAAATGCATATTCTCGTATTTATTACCAGGTAAAGTTTGGTGGATCAACACTGAGAATGGCTTTAGTTTCAAAGATAGTGATTATGATGTGGACGATCGTCAAGAAGGTCCAAATCTGTCGTTCGTCTCGAGAACATAATAAAAAAATCTAGTGAAAATTGGGAAAGTATCATAGAATCTAATTGTGAGGTTCCCAGACATGTTTTGAGAATATTTTGTAACACATCTAGTCATAGTGCCCCTTGTGTACACCATGGGTCCCCAACGACATGGATATGAATACATCTAGCCATGACCCTAGTTTTAATTGTAGCATCATGCCTCTAGTATATTGAAAGGTATTGAGAATATTCCCCCAACTCCATCATGTAGCCATGGCACTAGCTTTAACTATACTCACAATGATACCTCTAGTATATTAAATAATACTGAGAATATACCTCCATTAATGTCTACCCCATCATGTAGCACTCCCTGTAATATTGCTAATCATGATTTGTCTGTAAGTCCCATTACACAGGTTAACGATACTAGCCAAACACCTGTTACAAGGTGTGGCACTAAGAGGAAGCGTCAGGCTATTAAAGATGCTCAGGAAGAAGGGGAAGGTGACAAGACAAACTATCGCATTGTTTGTGAACCAGAATCCAGCACTAGTGGCTCATACCTGGCACTTAAAAGTAAATTGAGAAATATAGAATGTATGTTAGGTTTTTCTGATGGCTTTGACAAACTCCACGTTGAGTTAAAATCTGGTAACCAACAAGTTTATCTTGATATGTTAGTCAGACTCAGGTATTGAAAAAATATGAGGAAGTGCATAAACAGATAAAGAGCTTGGATGCCGATTCCTACTGCAAGCATATGGAGGTCCCTGGTAAAGAGTACTCTGAACTATCCATGAAATCAAAAAGAATTAAAGCATTGCTTCGTACCTGGAAGATGTTTAATGACTTGGAGGTAATTTTATTGCTAGAAGCAAGTGTCCCCTTGATGAGTAATCCCACAGTATTCCTCTTTGCTTAGGTCAATGTCCCCTCATGGCTTTGTTTACCTTTCTATTGTTTAGTACAATTGTAACTCCTGGCATTATTTTTAGATAGATGTTCATGTACCTTATACAATACTATGTACTGTACATTTATATTGTACACTGCTATTGTGTCTATATTGTATTAATGATGTACTGTATGTTGTATTACAAATAGGCCCTTTCTTAACAAGCTCATTAAAAAGGTATAAAACCCAACCATCCCACTTAAAAAAAATGTATAGTATTAAGGTTGATTCATGTTATAAGTGTAATGTAAACGTAATGTAAACGTAGTGGAAGTGAATACACAGGACGAGTACGAATCGATGTTAAGAGTAGCTTTTATCCAAGTGGGCATTGATAAATCACTAGGTAAAGCTGAGTGATCCATCACTGCCTTAATGTCATGTTGATTCATACTCTTCTCGTGTATTCACTTTTGCTACACTTACATTACGTTTACATTACACTTGTGTGAATCAGTTTTTATACAGGAAGTGGCCGCCTCAGTCTAACACTATCTAAAAGGGTTAAGTTAGCTGAGGACTCTCTATGTTTGGGCTTTAGAAAAAGCCGGTGAAATTATGGTTCACTCCTTTTTTTCCCCCACAAAGTCCAAGGTCTACCTCACTGATGGTGTAGGGGTGGCAACAGCTCAATATTGTGCTGGCTAACAGACCCCCTGGCATCTTTTTATACAATGTCGCTTTACTGCTTTAGTAAATTTGTAGCTTTGTGTCTTGGTTGGTAAATTATCCTTGCTCAGCTTGTCTAGCCTATATAATTATAGTATATGTGATGACAGCTTCTAAAATTAGTTTCTAGAAGTAACCTTTACATGTGATTACCTTATCAATCTTTCATCAGTATATAAGTGACTGTGTATACCATGTGATATTACTTGTGACAAAAGCAAATGGCTGAGGAAAAAAGAAGTCAGTGGCAGCTAATACTTTTTAAGTCTGAGCCTTACATTTCCTTACATTATGTACAGTTGTAGGTGATGACATGGAGCTCCCTCCAAGGAGTAAACTAAAGGGAGATGGTGGTAAGTGATTAACTTGTTCTTGTATGCTCACACATTAGCTTTCATTTTTTTTTCTTTTCTTATTCTTTGTAAGCTTAACTGCTACTAACTTGCTTGATTTTTTTGATAAATTTATACAATTTTTTTTTATAAATACATGTACCCCCGTTGCTTGGGAAAAAAAGCTATTTCTCTCATACATATATCTCTTTCTCATTTCAGTAACTACGAGTGATGGAGCCACCCCAGGAACTAGTACGTGTGTTTACGAAGTTCAAGTACACTTGAGTACCCGTAGCTACAATCTCGTTAATAGCTGCCACTGGTACAGGTGGAGGAACCAGTAAGTTGATACACAAAGCCACACTCAACTGTATACATACACTAACGGTACACTTGAGTACCTGTAGCTACAATCTCATTTTTTTTCGTTAATAGCTGCCACTGGTACAGGTGGTAAGTTGATACACAAAGCCACACACTACTGTATACATATACATTGTACACTTGAGTATGTGTAGTTACAATCTCTTTCCTTTTTTTTACAGAGAGTAAGAAAAAAAGAAGTGAAGTTTAAGCAATGCCTTGCATATTTTTATTTTGTTCTTATTTGTAATTTGTAGTTTAGATGAAAGAGGGGGACGGCGAGGTGGACGCGCCATTTTTATTTTTAATAGCTATTAGTAAACACTATATGTTATATATGTTATTGATGACTGATGAGTTAAAAAATTTATTATCAAAATTTGAAGCATGCATGCAAATACATCAAAACTTTAGGTGTTTAAAAAAAATGTAATAAAAATTCTAATAATAAAATGTGAATAAATTAAACAAAACACGAATAGGATACACAATAAACAATATGAAATAGAAGAATTAAAATCTTTATAGCAAATTAAAAATATAAGTTATCAATGTTCCGAGGGATTAATACATGCTCAGGCCCATATCCAATTAAGATACGTACGATACTGGCACAAGCTACTAGGCAAGCTAGACTTAGTGTGGTGAGGGTAACGCTGTAGCGTTGTTCCAGATAAGCTGCCAAATAATAATCAATTGATGAAATTGGGACCAACCACACTGTTCGATGGTCACAAAGTGAGATGAAGAATGCTGACATTTGCAGACCATACACAGTTAAAAATGTTGTGTAACATCTACACTTTACTTAGCTAACCCATGGTGTAACATCTTCACTCCGGAATTTTCATAGTGCAGCAGTTCCACCAAAGTGAAGCTGTTGCACTTTGTTGGTGTAGATCACAGTAGATAGCCACAGATAACATCTATAATAGTCAATTAACGGCAATAATGACAAAAATTAAGTGAATTAAGTCAATTAACTGTTAATAATGTAGTAAAATGGCGCCCTGGACCATAAGAATTGTTTCTCTTTAAGTCTATGGTTTAAGAAGCTCTTGGATTTTATGGATTTTATGACTATGAAGACAGCTTAAGATCAGGGAAAAAGAGTGACTTTAAATGAAGGAAAACATTGGTTGCTAGGTATCTTTAGTGTAGTGAACTCATTTAGTTGGTATAACTTGGTATAACTTTTGTATGATGAGCATATGGGTAAAACAAAAACTTGTAGTATCCTTTGCCTTTATTATTGGTATATTGTCCTCACAAATACGGATTCAAAAAAAATATGTATGTGGCTAGAGTACTGGCCTTCAGCAATTACTCCCTTAAAGCCCACCCATTGCATTGCTGCCAATATTGTCACCTAAAACTAACCCACTTTCACTATACGTTACAAGGTATAAACTCCCTGCCGGTACTCTAGTCTCTTCGATAAATTTAAGCCTGTAGCTAGTGGCGGTTTTCGTGGCTTGGTGGGCTTTGATACATAAACGAAGAAATAATGGTAAATAATACGGCAACACATGACTTTCGGTCACCTTCCTTTGTACACAGCTTTTCTATAATGGTATCGCTGGTTAGACACTCTCCTATACTTATAAACTCTTGCTAATAGTTATTTAGTATTAAGCAGGATAGCATACCCCCTCATGTTTGATTGTGGGTGCACTGTTAAATATATACCCTGATGGTATGAAATCATACATTTTCACTTCATAGTTCATACCTATGGTATGAAAATTAGTTTGGCAGGAATATCATACCTAGTGGAAGGTTCTAAGTATGATAGCTGTCACTTTGGTATAACTTTCAGTCTTTCATACCATTTTACTAATATGAATAACTTTATCGTAACCTTTGTAATCTGTTATTAACTTTAGCTGATTCAAATGAAATGGCGGGGTAGGGAAAATCACTTTTGAACTTGTAGAAGAAAGGCAGCGTTCCCTGGCAAGTAATTTTGTTTAAGAGTCGTGGATTTATGAAGACAGCTTAAGATCAGGGGAAAAGAGTGAGTTTAAATGAAGGAAAACATTGCTAGCTAGGTATCTTTAGTGTAGTAAACTCATTTAGTTGTTTGTTAGAGCAAATTTGTGTTGAGCTGTTTGTATTTTGTGTTTAGACCAAAGTTCTGTGGACTTAGTCCAATGTGTGGAGGCTTCACTGTTGGTTACGTGTATTTTCATTTGTTTAGTATGTGTTACGTGTCTGTAGCCAATGGTGTTGCTTTAACTGTGGACATAGTCCAATGTGTGGAGGCTTCACTGTTGGTTACATGTATTTTCATTTGTTTAGTATGTGTTACGTGTCTGTAGCCAATGGTGTTGCTTTAAGTGTGGACATAGTCCAACGTGTGGAGGCTTCACTGTTGGTTACGTGTATTTTCGTTTGTTTAGTTTGTATTATGTGTCTGTAGCCAATGGTGTTGCTTTAACTGTGGACCTAGTCCAATTTGTGGAGGCTTCACTAATGGTTACGTGTATGAACCATTAACTTAATTGACATTATTGTTATGTGAACTGTTCTACTCATTATGTTTTATGTCAATCCATGTTAAAGGTTTTGATTGCTGATTCATGAAAAGTTTATTCCTATAAATGTATGGATAGCATGTGCTAACCCTAGGCGAAATCTAGGTCATGTAACATGCATGTCTCAGGCACATTCCATGCATGTTTGACTAAACATGACAGCTACATGAGTGTTGTTTGCCTGTAACATGAATGGTAAAGCTACATGCATGTAGTCCAACACGTGTCTGTAGCCAATGGTGTTGCTTTAACTGTGGACATAGTCCAATGTGTGGAGGCTTCACTGTTGGTTACATGTATTTTCATTTGTTTAGTTTGTATTATGTGTCTGTAGCCAATGGTGTTGCTTTAACTGTGGACCTAGTCCAATTTGTGGAGGCTTCACTAATGGTTACGTGTATGAACCATTAACTTAATTGACATTATTGTTATGTGAACTGTTCTACTCTTGTGTATTTATTATGTTTTATGTCAATCCATGTTAAAGGTTTTGATTGCTGATTCATGAAAAGTTTATTCCTATAAATGTATGGATAGCATGTGCTAATTAAGTGAGGCCAGCTGATGAGTCCTCTCACTTTAAATCAAAATGGACGAAAAGCTACATGTGGCTCCATAGTTATACTACAGTAGCTTCCTGGCTTATTTTGTGATAAATATTTTAATGTTGTTTATTAATAAATGAATATTTTAGTGTTACAAAAAGATATATGCTTGAAAACTTGGATACATAATTAGGAAATAAAATTTGATGACAATATAAATTATTAAGTTTTAGTAATGTTTTTACAGGACTGTTCTCTGGCTCTTTAACTACCCAGGAGTGGTAGTGAGGGTAGTACTGAATCGTTTCAAGCTCAGTTAGTCCCAGTACAATGGATCCATTGGAAACAAAAATTTCCCTGATAGTGCTGAAAATGGGATATGACGTGAGTTCCTCGATTCTTGTTATAACTAGATATCCATATTTCAGCTTCATCCCATTTATTTCAAGTGATTTAGCTCTTAAAAATAGGAATCATAATTAGTTTAGATAAAACGGAAAAAAAAGATAAATTTGATTTTTTCCATAAGTATGTCAGCAAAAAGGGAATCTTCAGCATTAATTACAGCACCTGTAAGGAAGTTTATATAACTAAATACAAACTACCTATAGGTACATTATATTGTTCAAATTATTTAAAATTACTTGTTACGCATAGTCACATACAAAATTTCTTACCCTTTCCAACATAGCTTATTGTATCATCAGTGATACCACCTCCAGCATTAACATATGCCTGAAGGCATTGGTGCCTTAAGCCAAGAGAATACGGAACGTTGATAAAATTCCCCATAGTATTAGCCAATTTCTTAAAATATTTATGTTTGGCTTCATATCGCATTGTCCAGTGGTGTACTAGAGGTCCAACTCTGGAAACAACATAATGTGTACGTTAATTAATGTAAAATTAATGTAATACTCAGATCAAATTACCTTTCAAGATAGCGTGGCAGATGTAGTGCATTTTTGGTATGAATGATAGGTATAGTTCAGTAACATCTTTAGGTTCGCTTCAATTATAACCTGGTATAGTTAATAATAATAGTGGGTACTATAATATAGCATTTCTAATGAGTTACATATTTTTGTTTTTTTCTACCTGTAAATATGCAGGTGTTTCAGAATCTGTCTCAGGAGCAAACACAAAATCCATTATCTCCAAAACTTGCAAATAGTGCAGCCAATATGGATCGTCCTCGGGGATCTCCGACCCTATTATTAAAGGAAGATGTCTTCCAAGAGACCACATTTTAGATGCTATGTAATCAACAAAATATAAAAGCCAGTTAGTAAAGAAATTTAGTTTATTATACCACTTTGTCCGAAGTGGGTACCCTCTGTGGATTTAATGGCACTTTCAGGTACCGGTGAAAGCTTTTCGTATGGTGTAAAATCAAACGCTTCTATTGAGGTGTTGAGTTTCTGCAAGCTTATACCGTAAGGCCTAAGTTTGACCAATAATTGCTTGCAGACATATGGTGAATAGCCTTCCAAAATGTCGTGCATGATGTCTGGCGGTAATAGCTCATCACATACATGAGCAAACTTCAATTGGTTTACAACAGAATCCCTGTTTATGCCCCAAGCAGTGCTGTAGTTCTGTTTTAGTTTGCCTTCTGCTCCGTTTAGTAGAGAACAATGAGTGGTGACATTCCGTAGAGTAACATTTCTCTCATGGAACTAAATGATGAAAGCAACATAGCCTGTTTATTGGTACGTTGCACATAATAGCAATGTTTAAAGTATACATGTACACAAGTTACTAATATTACAATGCTTAAGTAAACTGTAGATACTGTACAGGTGATAATGATCTGGAGCTTAGCCTTCACAAATACATGTATATCAATTATTGAATAATTTGAATATAAGTCCTTACTATAGTACGCAAGTTTCTGTAAGTGACTAGACAGTGGCGACATGGTCTTTCAGCAGTTGCCCCTTCTTTAAACCCTCCCACTGCATTGCTGCCAAGGTTGTCACCTAAACCTATAATTGTGATTAATTGTAATGATTAATTTCAGTATTTATACTGTTTTTATTGCTATCCATATAGTTGAATTATATGATACGTAGATGTACTTACATGTTATAACTGTTCCTTTTAGCATTGTCAGACCCTCACCAGTGTTAAATGTATGACCCTGTGTAATAATAGAATTTTAGTAATAGATTACAATATATAGAACACACTTTTTCCAATTCCTTCATATCTTTCACAATCCTTTCCGAAACACAATCGATTCCATATATGTTAAGAATTGGAACTTTGATTAAAGCAATCAACTGGATTGTATTGAGTTTTGATCGGTACTTAGGTGGAATGTTTCCCAATGAGAAGTAAAAGCATCCTGTGAAAATTCCGGCCATTCATAAAAAGTTTTTATAATTTTCTTCTAATTATTTGCTCACCCAGTTTGTGCTTCTTTCTATTTGATCCAATAGGGTTACAAACCTCAAGCTCATCAAAGTACAACATAACTTGTAAGGCATCTTTGTTTACTGAAAAGAGTGCATGTTCTTTAAATCTTTTTCCATCGCAGATGTCTTCCATAATGTTGTCATTTCGACTATGACCACCAAGCACCTGTTGATGAAGATAATTTATTTATTTATTTATTTGTTACGGATGTACGTGCTAAACAAGTTAAACTTCATTAATTTATTTTATTATAATTAATAGGAAATTAAATAAACAGCAACCCTCACTCTTACACTACTAAATTCACTGTGTATTGACCCAAGTTACATATGTGATTTTTTTTTATCTTGTGTAACCTATTTTGGTGTATTTGCCCTACTTAATTTTACACTGCCATTGTATTATTAAAAATTGCTGATTTTAATTAATAAATAAAAAACATTGATAATAATTAATGAGTTGCATGTAATTATCATTGGATTTAACCATAGATATGGTTTAACTTACTTCATTCAATGTCTGTGAATCTTGGAGCAAGCTTTCAATTGAACTTAACATTGGAATATACATCAAGGAATGGCGCTCTGATTCTTTGTTTAAATAAATTCTTTCAGGCTCCTATCAGTGCAGGATTGTGATTATTGAAATATTTAATTATACTACCTAAAACATTTACCACAAGGTTAAGATGCTTTTTATAGAATTCCAACTGCTTATAACCTGTGTCAAGTCCTTGAAAAGGATTGCAGTAAATGTTGTGTTCATGATCAGAAAAAAACTCATCAGAAATCGAATGCACGATTGATGAATCTACTCCTTCTGTATGCAGTTTCTATATAAAAAATATAAAAGCCCATTGATTCAGTATAATGACTTATACAAACCTCGGTAATTTTCAGTCCCATATCCAATACAATATCTCTCAGTGATGTCAGTCAAGATATCATCCAAAGTGGATTGCGGCAATTTGCACCTTTCTTTAACCTTTAAAATCCACAACGCTCTGTGTTTCCTGATCACCTCTAGCTCCGAGGTTGCTGTATCGATGCCGTGCATAGCTGCATTATTTTCCATTTCATTGCTGTTGACTGCTATGGAAAAAGAAGGCATGCATGCATCACAATTCTTTTTAATTATTTTACTTGTATCTTCAAACCCTGATCCTGATCCACTCATGTCAGTATCATTACGATATTCCATGTTAGTGTCTGTTGGAGGCTCATTATTGATAGTCGAGAAAGAAACGGTAGGTTCCAGTTGATCAGGATGCTTCCTTTTAAGGTGCTCCTTAAACCTCCTGAAGTTTCTATATATTGCTTCGCAATGTTCGACTCCACAAGTAATCTGAAAATTTGAGCTATTAGCATGTACTCGACCAATATGGGTGAGGAGATATGACACAGTAGAAGCGCTAAAGTCTGAACAGAAAGGACAAGCAGGCATCTTCACTACGAAACCGATCGTGAGTCTTGTGATGATACTGACGTTTAACGTATATATAATTAACCAAGGAATTTAGGCTATGATAATTGCTTTGCTAGTGTGCGTGCAGTGTGTGTGTGAATTTATTTAGCTCACAACTTTATTACTAGAATTTTACCGGTACTCAACTGCAAATTCCATGGATATCAAATCTTTGCTCATAAGTGAGGGGTTTGACTTTGAAGTCGTGGAAAAGTTCACCATGAATAAGATCACCCCTCAACTATTGGTAGACTTAACCAATGAACAAATGAAGCAGCTGGGATTCTGTATTGGAGACAGAATTCGACTTTCGAACATGATAGGTAGAATGAAAGCTGAAAATGTGGACCCAGCAAATGTAAGGCATATTATTATTATTATAATGTAATTATAATTATATATAGACTTTATATTATATATATTATATAGCAGTCTTTCATGCATTGATAGTCACTTCTATATATCACATTATAATACTGAAGGAAATGCAACTAGATCTAAAT
>JAYJLX010038848.1:0-15331 GCA_036873525.1 Chalinula nematifera
AACTACGAAAGTAAAACGCAATAAAAGTTGTTTATAGTACAACCTCCAATAGTGGACCCTCCAAGGAAGGGATATTAGTTTGATAAAACTCTTAACAAAGGACACTTATCAGTGTCCCAAATAGACTTGTCTAATAGATTTTGACCTCTAAGGAGAGGACAACCTCTTTATAAAGGACTAAGTACTTCAATTCATATAGGGTCCCAAAGTGTCAATAATTCAGAGGTTCCGTAATAATGGAGCCTGTTGTACAAATTGAGCTCAAAAGTATGAAAAATAAAAAAAAACTACTTAATATTTGAAATTAATTTTACTATTATAGGTCATAACTTCTTTTTACTCAGATAAAATCAGCTGTGGTCAGTGTGATCAGTATAAGGCATCCATTGTGAGTATACGTTACTATACTTCTAACCCTTTATACATTAGCTGTTGTTGTTAATTTGAAGGCATGTGTGGAGTGTATTGAGAACTACTGTACAGTGTGTTTCACCAAGTTCCATCAGAAAGGAGCTCTATCTAATCACCGTGTTAGACCACTTAATAAAGTACAGGTCAGTAAAGGAGGAGGGAAAGTATGGGTCATTACAATCACAAATCAACCACATGTATAGGCTGTAGTTATCACATAATGTACATGTATTTGCTATAATAAAGTGACTAGTATAATGTATTGTACATTATTACAAATACCGTAGTATATGAAATTTTTGCTAGGTGCAAATTTTCGCTATTTTTGCCATAGTACTTGGCATAGTGAAAATTTAAACCATATAAAATAGTGTAACCAATACAAAACAGTATGCATGCAACTACTAACAATTTCATAAAAATTAAAATCGCAAAAATTATGCTAAGCTCAAAGCATTGAAATCGTAAAAATTTGCACCTGTGAAAATAACCCATACTATGGTAGCTGAAAGACTATTATTTCCTCTGACCATATTTATACATGAATTATAATTATAATAGGTGAAAGAGTGTCCTCAGACTAGTAAACCATGCAGTAGTAGTAATACTATGGGTGTCCAGACAGACTCCACCCCTTCTACTACTGATCATCATTCACAGCAACATCAAGTACACAACGAGACAGAGAGCAGTAATGGAACACTGTTAGACGGAACTTACGATGAAGAAGCTAGTTCCAAATCATTTCAAGATGCTCTGCTAGCTTGGAGGAATAGTAAAAACGACAGTAAAGGTATACTGTATAGCTGGAAATATTTGCGCCAAAAAATCATGAATATCATCTACAGACAAGTAATTACAGCTTGAAGGAATTCATTGTGAACTTTGCTAAAGCATGTGAATGAATCTACAAATGTTAACTTAAATCTATACCATGTAAATATGATGTATATCATTAAACATTGGCATTAACTTGAATTTATACTGGAATATGTACTGTTATTTCTCCCCATGCAGTAACAGCTGTCCAGCTGTACATCAGTACAGCTGGTACTGATGTTCCTCCAAGTACGAATACCTGTGGTATCCAAACCACATCATCCTCTAGTGTCTCCCCATCTTGTGTCAATCCATCCGATATTCACTTCATCAACCCTCTATCATCCTCAGGGCTTTCCTATATGGAGCGACTAATGCTACAAAGGAAACGATCAGATCCATCATTTCTAAAGACGCAACATCCAATAACCAGTGACAGTAATGGCGGATACAATCACACTGAAGAAGAAGGCTTACACGAAGAGATTGATAATGGCAGTAGACTATCTGAACACAATCTATTCTATTCCAAAGACGAGACAGTAATAGCTGAACCCAGACCATTAGAATATGCCACGCCCACTACTCGTAATCACCATCATCAACCACTGTTACACAGTAGCAGTAGTAGTGTAGTTATAGAGGAGTTTATAGCTACGGGGGGAGACCAGCATGATAATGCCACTACTGATGGAGGAGACCATGGTAATACCATTACTACTGATCATACTGGAGATCATCCTGTTACTACTAATACTGATGATGCTGACACCATCACACCATCATCCTGCACCATGTCAAGTAATAAAGTGGCAAACAGCCAATACCCATCCAGTAATAAAATGGAGGATGGGCAGCACCCATCTAGTGAGGACAAGCAACATCCATCCAGTAGTAAAGTGAAGGACAGCCAACGCCCATCTAGTAATAAAATGAATAACAAGCGACGCCCATCAAACAAGAAAGGAGGAAGTGGTAGGAAACCTCATCATGTTGCGGTATTGAAACCAGCTATTGAAACACCAGATAATGATTTCACAAAACCCATCTTATCTGACGATATAAAAGAGCTGACAGCTGGATCATACAGCCACGCCCACAATAAGACATACAACGGCGGTCTGTCCGGTTTCTTCATGATGGATACACCTACTGTAGTCCAAGAGACAGAGGATGAAGACACTACAGATACAGTATTAGCCCAACAATACCACCAGCCAACTACCATAAGTGATACACTATTGAGACAAACCACGTGGCTTCACTCAGCAAGTATTGTCACTGATGAACAACAGGACAGTGAATACACAGATACATCTGTACAGATAGAGAACACACAACCACCAACCGCACTATGCCTTACCACCACTGAGCTATCACAAGAAGACACTGATGACAGCGATCACACTGATGATGAAGTAACAGAAGAACTGGTTAGATACGCTGTCGTAGTGTCCGATAGTGAAGATGAGGGAGGAGAGGATGATGTCCTAGAGGACCTCAGCCGTGAACTAGTGTTGGTGAGCAGGGCTGAAGAAAACCAGAGAAGGGAAGAATATGATGGAGATAGCAACAATGAAGAGATTACTGAGGAAGCGCTGAGAGCGTTGTCACGTATGACAATCGAACAATTGGTCCAAGATTTCGAAGAATACCAAATGCAAGTGATGAGCAACGAAGACTAGGCCACGCACACTATATACTACACCCAATCATGCACACACATATACGTTATTATACCTATTATAATTTTTGAACTTAAGAAGTCAAAAGTAGTATTTTTGCATTTTTTTTTCAAAAGAGAGGAAGAAAAAATATTAATAATGATAATACAAGATGGTGGATAATTATTGAGGGGGTGAGGATGGAGGGTATGTGCTGGTTAATGATAAGGAAAGAAGGTGACCCAGTTTGAGGTACGTTCCTTGGGACGAGCTGGAACAGATGAACTGAATAATGATTTGTAAGCGTCTCTTTTCTTTAATCCTTTTGTATCTCCATTAGATACCATCGAAGGTTTAGTAGCTGTCTTGGGTTTAGTTGATTTGACAGCAGGCGGTTTGCTCGGTACAATTTTACTTCTTTTCTCACTAGGTTCATCTTTACTGGATGAATCAACAGATGTAATAGGGGTGGGGACAGTGGGTGTGGTTATTTCCATGGAATCTGATGAAGCTGAATAAAAATACATGCACATAATAAAAAACACTAAGATAATTATTTTTGAAATTACTATACTTTTATCGGTAACACTTGATGATGTACTAGCAACAGTCTCAGTTGTTTCAGCTTTTCTCTTTCTCTATGAGAGCAATTATATTAACCGATAATAATATTTTCCTTTCACAAAAATAAGTTAATTTTACCTTAGCTAGTCTGACAGCCTGACGTCTCTCTTCCATTGCCTTTCTCTGTTCTTCTATTTCCTCGTCAGTACCATTGATAACAATTACATCCTCTTTGACAAACGGTTTACCACACTACAATAATGAGAAATTGTAAAGTTATTATAGAAGAAATAATGAGATCATAAAAATTAATTAATAAAATAATAATTATACTATAATAATTGAAGGAAGTTTAATTGGGAGGAGGTAGGACAACAATTATATACATACCTTATGGCAGACAGATGAAGGAACCTCTTTCAAGGCTTTCTCTGATACCACACAACCGCAATCACGAAAGAAGACAAACCTATAAAAGACAGAAAACAAAATAACATGAAAAGCCCCAAATAACCAAACGCATGATTCAAGTTCTACTGATTGCAATACAGTACCTGTGCTGGCCATTCATGTGTACTCCAGTAACAGGGCAGATGAATTCACCGGTCTGAAGGTCATTATAAGCATCAGATTTTTCACTGGGTTTATAATCAGGGTTGGGCGTTAATTGGAGTTGAACAACATCCTAAACAATTAAACACCAAAATTGATAACCCAATATCCAAATAGAACAGAACACACCCCCTGCATACCTTGAGTGATCTGAGATGGTTAGCAGTCTCGGGAATACTAGGTTTATCGAGTAGAGCCATTAATACAGACTCCTTGTTGTATAATCTATGGTGGGCGGGGTTATATATGCAATAATTGTGAACTACAACACACGAGTTCGAGTACACATGCATACAGTGAAATTAACCATTTATTAAAGGTTCTCTACTACGAATTTACTGAGAGAATATTACATATTAATTTTAATGAAGGCTATAATCATAACACTCAATGAGGCTTTACCCATGACTCATGTACGGTAGGTAACACTATAAAGTAATCCTAAACGATAATTTTAGCTTTTTACCTTCCTAACTCGCATCCTACCACTGGTTTTTGAAGTTTCTCGGACCGTAGAGCACAGTACCTCCATTTGGCAGCTAGTTCAATTGCCTTTTGAGCCTAAAAATAGGACAAACACAGGTCATAGCATGAAATCAAAACAAACAGATACAGATAAAAGAAAACTAGACCTTCTCAGCTTTCTTTTTTAGCTTAACCATCTCATCTCTTTTAGGTATTGAACCTCCATCACAACCCATGATTAATTTAAGCTACAAACCGCGCTAGTAAACTACGTAAAACTACAACACTTTCTTCTCCAGTCCACAGCCACACTCGAGTCCACAGCCACACTCGAGTCCACACAAACAAAAAAAGCTTGATCTTGCTTGATTATCTTTGACTCCGCCCATTTGTAGTCTAGTTCACGTGACATAATTTTAATTAAACTAAAAGTATTTCATCATTTTCATGTTTACCGCGAATTCCCATTTCCCGAATGATGATAATTATGATGAGCATGAGATGACTGAGAAAGGTATGTACTTTTCGGTACTTTTAACTTTAGTTTTTTTTGCCATCAGTGGTATATACAATTATTTGCAGGAGGAACGAAAACGAGATCAGTGAACGAACAGCAGAAGCGAATTCTTGATGAGGAAACGAGAAGAAGGCGTCAGCAAAGACAATTGGATGCATTAGAGAAGGACAACCATCATGATGACCCCCATGCGGCCTTTGCTCATCTGCTAAACAAAGCAAAACTTCCCTCTTTCTCTGACGGGCTGGAAAGTTAGTAAGTTTGCAAAACATTTTTACTATTAATTATTTGTGGGTGTGGTAAGTGGGCGTGACTTTATAAATTTGCTATCTCGTCGTCTAACTGTTTCACTGTTTATAAGTCATTATAAATCAGCAATACAATAGTAGCTACTATAATTAGATATGTGCCATGTAACTATATATACAATAACATGTCTCCGATGATAATGGAAAAAAAAAATTACAACTACTAGCACTTTAACTAATTAACTTGTTTACTGCTTTCTTTTATTATAATCAGGAATGCAATAGTAGCTACTATAATTCATGTAACTATGTATACATTAACATTATGTCACCGATGATGATAAATAGCCATTATAATTATTACTATACAATAGCATAACTAAGTGAATTGGCAAAAAAACAATGTGTTTGATTTAATGAGAGTGTGTGGGCGGAGGGTTATAGTAGTGGATGTGTGTATGTTATCATGTTAAACTATTTACAGACACTATTAAAATCGCTTGATGTATGTGATGCAATCAATCATGGTAGTAAAAGTAATACATTTATGTGAAACCTTTATGCTACTACTAAAAAAGAAACGAGTACCTTATTGTAATTGTTAGTGTATTATACTCTGTTTATTCAGTTTTGTTACTTGTGTCGTGGTTTCTCAATTATTAGAAAAGAAAAGAAAGACTCGTTCGAATGCTGATCATTTTAAACAAGTTAGCCCAGTGTATTTGATAGACACTTACCTTTATTATTTAATAATGTTTAATAACTATAATTGTATTTGCCTACAGCGATTCAGGAAGAACTTTCAGTCATTGCTTGAGGAACTAGTGAGTTGTTCAATAGCCAACAGCCATGTACATGTATACGATTCATTGTTACCCATATGTTGTCCCTGTATAGCCCCCACCACCTCCCCCTTCAACAGATGAATCGTCCTCTTCTACCAGGAAGCCCTCATATTTCACAGCTGTTGTTCCTCCCTCCAATTTCCCTCCTCGACATTTCTGTGCTGTCTGTGGATATCCTTGAATACTATAAATACACCTGTGTTACTGATTACTGTAGTGTATACTGTACAGTGTATAATACATATATGTCTATATTACACATGCATACTATGATACATACTATTGCGGTGTAATGTATATTATACTATATATATAATACAGCTGCAGAATACTATAGTATATATTATATAGTATATAATACATACATATTACACTTGTGTAGTGTACTGAAGTTTGCTATCTCTAAAAATGTGGAAGTTAGTGTACAGTTCATTAATTATGGCGGGAGTGCCAATGGTTTATTTCTCCTTAGCTAGCTGTCTCTCTCTCTCTCTCACACGTTCCCTTCATCCTATAGTTGTGTAACATGTGGTGCACGATACTGTTGCTCTAAATGTCTTGGAACACACACAGATACAAGGTCTGTTGGGAAACAGATTTGTACTATAATAAACCCATTCTAGTACTACAGAGACAAAAATATTTTTTACGCTGGTCTAATTTAGTTAGCATTGAATCCGTAATAACTGATCGTACCTTGTATGGGTTATTTAGTATTTTATCTGTAATTTTCCAAGCTGTTATTTGTATTGAGTTAGATTATTCTCATAATGTATTTCCCCCTAAAGTATATAATTATAGCTATTATCAGTGGAATTACTACTACTACACTACTACTGTACTTTCGTATTAAGTTCAGTTCAGGTTGTATTCTAATTGTGCAGCATAGACTTGTCTACCGTAATAGTACATTATCATGTGATAAATCTAAAATCTTGGATAATTTTGATAGTGATGATTTCACCTGGCACAATACTTGTAACTCATGACTAATACCCATTAACACATATACCTACTACACATTGGTAATTGCTGTGTGTAATACTGTATGTGCTATGGGAAACTGATACTGAAATACTACTGGCTTAATTAGAATAAATTTTGGCAGTTTTGTTTTCCAAAGCAACAAAATACAAAATTTCCTCCTTATTCATTATTTTCATTTGCATATTCAAAAGTTCATTTACACTCTATAGGCTTTGAAATGCCCAAGCATATTTTGTGTAACTTAGTACTCCAAGCATTATAACACCATTCATGTAATGTGATATAAATCACTCTATCTTTATCCTTGTTATGACTGTTCCTGTTTTGTTTTCCTATGTGTGTTATTATATAGGTGTCTGAAGTGGACTGCATAATTCTGATTACTATCAGTCTCTCTACAATAATTTATTAACTGATAATGAGACTAATACTCGTTAATTATTATAACCTTTACACACTGTTATGTTTTTTTTTGTTTTCCTGGTTTATTTTAAATATTGAGATAACTATAATTATTACTAGTCTAGTTATACAGTCATGAGTTAGTATTTAAGGGCTGCATGCACTGATATATGCAGTTGTGCAACTTGACTTTTTTTAAACGTTTGCTTGTTCTGAGACACATGCAGTAATGATTGTAATGATGAAGCACATACTTAGAGCACTAGTCGCAGCAATTTTCTTTTTCATTACTTTGGATGTTGCAAGTTGTCAAAGGTAAGCCATAAGATTACTGCAGGGAATTAGCTAAACAGCAACATTTTAATTAAAGAAAATTCTTCACTGCTTTATTCAATCAATCCATGTTTGTTTTTTTTTATATATATATATATAGTGTTTGCTATGGGTCGAATCGTTATTTTGAATCTTACACAGCATATGCTTACCGTTCAACCTCCTATTATTCTTATTATTATTATTCCTGTGGATGGTGGACCACATGCTATAGTTCTAGGATAAGGTATTTAATAGTACTCTATATTACTTCATTAATTGTTATGTACTACTGACGTACATGCATATGCAGGTATAGATCAACTCTGTATTCCTACAAAGCCTATCAGCCAAAATATAGCCAGTACAGCTATTGTTGTTCAGGATACAGTGGTCAACCATCATCGGGTTGCTATCGTGAGTCAACCTTATAACTTTAAAGCAATTCATTATTTTTTTTTTATTTTTGCTGTCCAGCTCTCTGTTCCCAAGGGTGTGTCCATGGATCATGTAATTCTCCAGGATCCTGTAGTTGTAACAATGGATGGGAGGGCTCTTCATGCAATAAGGGTATGTACCCATCATTCTGAGCAGGCTATATATCATGTACACTCTTAATCTTGTATCTTAGATATTAATGAATGTGGTAATAACAACGGAGGCTGTCAACATAACTGCACCAATACAGCTGGGAGCTATTCCTGTTCCTGTATGAGTGGGTACAGGTCTATTGGCTCATACTCTTGTCAAGGTATTGCATACAATCTATACAGTCTTACACAGCCAACCCTCCCATTATATTGCTTGGGTAGCACGCAGTAAGGGAGGGTTAGTTACATGTGACTAGCTACCATAAATGCATCATTGTACACAATTGAAATTCCATAAATAACCAAACTTTTCAGCTCTACCACAGCAAGTAGCCTTTATGCACAGTGCCGGGCAATAGACAGCAATAACAAAAAAGTTTATATACCATTGTCAATCATGCATCAACCATGTGCTATTTCTTGACTTAGATATAAATGAGTGTACTGAAGGGATTGTGGTTATAACAAATAATACTGCTACACAACAATCTGACTGGTGTCAACAGAAATGTAATAACATAGCAGGAGGGTACGAATGTGACTGTAACTCAGGATACAGGCTACAAAATGACACACGGAGCTGTGCTGGTAATATACCCTATAATATAATAGCGTTACATATTCTGTTATATTGTTAATAATATTATAGATATTAATGAATGTGAAGTGGCGAATGGTAACTGTGAACACACCTGTATCAATACTATGGGGTCTTACTATTGC
Source organism: Chalinula nematifera (assembly GCA_036873525.1). NCBI lineage: Eukaryota > Metazoa > Porifera > Demospongiae > Haplosclerida > Chalinidae > Chalinula > Chalinula nematifera. Next base: position 9,160 of record JAYJLX010038848.1, read on the forward strand.
TCATGTAATGACGGATTCCTTTTATTGGATGATAAACGAGGATGCACTGGTATTATTATTAATAACCACACTTTCCTATGTAATGTACTTTATAACCATTAATAACCACTGGCTTCCTGTGCATGTGTTAGATCATGATGAATGTGCTAACAATACTCATGACTGTGAACAGGAATGCCACAATACTCATGGTAGTTATCGCTGTGATTGTTTTGATGGATATCGTCTCAATGGTACTATGGAATGTGAAGGTATTGGAGGAACACATGGAAATACTTGAAAATTTTCCTTCCAATCAATTGATTTTAGTAATGGCATAAGTTTTTTTTTTTATACATAGATATTGATGAGTGTGAGGAAGGTATATCGGGATGCAGTGATTATTGTACCAATGATGAAGGGAACTTCACTTGTTCCTGTTCCAATGGCTATCATTTGATGTATGATCGGAAAACATGTGTTGGTTAGTTTGATATATGTATATAATTATAATAAATGCATGGTTAATTCAATAGGTAAGTAAACAATTAATGAGATATGTGTAATCATTTTATTATAGATTCAAACGAGTGTTCCTTTAATAATGGTGGATGCGATCATACCTGTTACAATCTCCCCGGATCTTACGAATGTCGATGTGAAGATGGTTATTTCCTGGATAATGATGGATTTACTTGTATAGGTAAGATACATGTATATTACTAGAGAGTGGTTCCACCCCACATACATATAATTATATACAGTGGAATCTTCGATAACGAAAGCTCCTTTTAATGAAAAGAATTTCGAGGTTCCTTTCCCAGTGAAACAATTTTAAAGCAACCTCTCTTTAAAAGAAGACCTTTAGATAAAGTATTTTATTGGTCCTATGTAACAGTTTCATTATTCAGAAGTTCCGCTGTATAATAGTTTTATTGTACAAGCATAAAAAAGCATTATTATATTAAATTTTACCTTAAATTAATACAGCTGAACCATGTGTTCCATTACTGAAGCCCTTTAATGGTGATATTGAGTGTAGTGATGGTGGTCAAGTAACTGATGGGAACTGTACCCTTTCCTGTAACCATGGATACGAGCTGATAGGATCCAATGATCGTATCTGTCAACCTGACCATACCTGGAGTGGGGAAGAGACCTCGTGTAGGATATTGGAGTGCCCTGAGTTGATGGCTCCACCCAATGCATTCGTAACTACTCCATGTGACCATGAGTTTATGTCCAGCTGTCGTTTGATCTGTGACCAAGGATACGAAGTCACTAATGAAACAAGTATTAACTGGATACAGGAGTGTGTGTATAATGAGGACAGTGGCTCGGTTGAATGGACAGCACAGAAGTCATGTTCAGGTATATAATTATTGTATGCTGTTTATACATGTACATGGTACGTATACAGCTGTCAGCTATACTCACTGTGATACCAACATGTATTTACATGCATGTATTATTTCAGTTACCATTTTGAATTTCAATTTTTATGGAAAGTTAAATCAATAAAGTTTAACATGCATGTGCACTTGTACACATGAGGATGTACCCTATATTAATATTACCAAAATTTTTAACAGCTAAACTTTTTTCCCATGTTTTGCTATAGAGTCTAAAGTCTGTGACAGTTCTCCCTGTGGGTTAGGTGCTTGCTCTCCTGGTAGTGAAGTTGGCCAGTTTTATTGCAATTGTGAGGGTACATTTCATACTGGGACCAGATGCCAAACAGGTTTCATTGTTGTTTCACCAATTGAGACGCTCACAGTGGGTGTGCCACACAATTTAACAATCACTGGTCGCTTTTTAAACAAAAGAACAATTCATCTTGAAAGCAGTGATCCAAGTAACTTACGGATTGAAGGTAGTGATAAGATAGAAGTACCCGATGAATATCAACAGGGTATAGTCTTCACAGCAGGATTCGTAGTGAATGCAACTTCATCTGGAAGTTACACCCTTACATTCAAAATTGAGCCATCAACTAATTTCATACAACCAGAGGAATTGACATTCTTAGCTGTAGACAGTAACTCTGATAGGACAGGCGCAAAAAATGAAAATAGCTATTTTAAAGTACTAGGCTTGAGTAGAGGTGTCTTAACTCCTAGTTGCTGTACCAAGCAATCCAGACTAGCATCAAAATTTTGTTCTTCCACTGTATCAATGACGTCTTCTTGTAAGTGGTCTGGAGGACGAAGCTCTGGTTTTACCACAAATGGGGTAATTTTTGCGTCAGTAAGATCTTTTGACTTGGATTTACCTCTTTCAGTTTCAGGAGCATACCTAAAATATTCAACAAACTCTTTTGAAATACAGTCTCCCTTGCCAATCAGCAATGCTGCTACTGAATGTAGCAAATGTGCTATTCGTGGCACTTGTCATACTGAAGCAGTATATTCCATTCCATTTGACACGAGCAATCTTCAAGAACTATTGAAACATCAATCAATATTTAAGACATTCTTGTTGAATATTCAACCATTCCTTCCTTCATGGTTATCAGTGGATATTCCTCCATTGGTCTCGGCCTCACAACAATATGCAGTTTATGATTTCTCATCCACTTTAGCGACATTCAAACAGCTGCAACAATTGGAGGGTTGCGAGAATCAAGAGATCATGAGTGAATCCACACAAAGGCTATACTATGTTTTGAGAACAAAAACACCGATGAGGATTATTACTATCTCCTCCAATATAACAACACCTGCATTTCCCAGCCCGCAATGCTTTGTATTGGATTTATGCTCTTCTGTTGAATATCATAAGCTTCATTATGTCATTCCATTCAGTTTACAACCTGCCGAGTTACGTAATGCAGTTCCATTGTTTGATCGAATCCAGTCCAATAATGGAAGTCTAATCCTCAATAGAATGACTATATTTCTTGAAGGGAAGACAGACGGACTAAGATTAGATAATGATATTAGATTCTGGAAAGGTGACGATTACTTCTCATCCGTTACTGTGTATCCTGAAAATGAACTGAGATTTGAGGACATTAATTTGGCTAAAACATTTCGAATGGGGGATGAGGTTTCTGTTAGAGTCCAATTCACTGGGAATGCTAGTTATCAATATTCCATTACAGACAATGCTAAGGTATATACTACATTATACAAATGACAAGAATAATTTATTTGATTATGTCGTAGATACCTGGTGTACTAAATGGAACTATGGAAATGGAAATGTCGATTCTCATCAATAACAATAGAGAGATACTGCATCTGTCATCATCACCTGATTGGTCAATCTCTCTATTTGTAATTCCAGGTAACTTATAATTTATAATTTTATTATCCCGAGCCACGTAGTGGGGAGGGATACGGTAGTCGGCGTGTTAGTTAGTTAGTTAGCAAATTAAAGTTATATTAAAGTTAACATGCGAATCCAACTCGGGCACTTTTTTTCTTTTTTTTTTTTTTTTTTTTTTTAATCTGAGTGAGTTCGAGTCCTGCATAGGGAACATTTTTTTTTCTTTTTTTTTTTTTTAGTTTTCCTGACTCCTCTCTCTCTTTTAGTCTTTTTTTTTTCTGAAGTTTTTATGTTAAGGCTCGGCGAGGGATCTGCACCTCAAGTGCATTTATTAATATAACTGTAATGACTATATAATATAATGTGGTTTTATAATTTATTAATATAACTACATGTATAATGCATGGGTTGTTATAATTATTGTTTATTATAGGTATTGGTCAACATTATATTCTGCCTCCTGGAATTTCATTCAAGCTGATTTACCGAAAACAACGAAGTTCTTCATTTTTCTCAAACCTTTTCGAACCACTGGATAGCACCAATGACCACTGTACCATAGACGGGTTTATGGGTCTCAATGAAACATTAGACATCAATCAACTCAGCTTTGCAACCAATTGTCTTACCTTAAAGCTCAACCAGCTTCAATTGCCCGATACTCTGAGCAACCTACAGTTTGCTTCCCACGGTGATTCACTCGTTATACACTCCATTAAACCCGCTCCCAATGATCTTCAGTCATCTACTCTGGGTAGAGCCACCATAGGGCAATTCCTTGAGCTGGGAGTCATAGCTGATAGTCAAGAAGATGATGAATATTTAGAACTAATATACGACCCAGGTAAAGCGGTTTCTGGCTCATTAAGGAATGTTAATGTTTCTGTATTTGATGGTGAAATTTATACAGAAAGAATGTCTCTCAGTGGAACAGAGCTATTGTTCGAAGGTGATACTAAAATATTCCGCCATCTTGATGTTCATTGTAGTGGAAAAATTTCCACAAGCTATGACATAGATTCAATAGCAGTCGACGTTGATGTTGAAGTACTTAGCAGTGCAAATGGTTTCATGGAAGGGCTCACTGCGGCTTTGAATAAGCATTTAAGAACTGAGATTAAGAGCATTCGTGAACGTAGACAAAACGCTGAGATGCTACATTCACAAGCTAAAGCTAGTTACAATAACCTTGCTTTGAAATACGATAAAGTTAAAGGTGAATTCGATTCATTATCTGAGCAGCTTAATGACATTAATGGTACAATATCTAACTTGGCTGTACTGACCGAAACGTACAAACAAGAATATGAGACAGCGTACAATACTTACAGCAGTATTCAGTCAGGGGAGACATCTTTAGATGATGTCTGTACTGAGGAGGATTGTCAGGACATATGTGAAGCTGGTGTCAGTTGTTCAACCTGTTATACCACTGCCATTGTGGAGGAAAGGGGAATCTGTCAGGTACCGGTAGTCAAGAGCAGAACTGTTACGCGAACACGCCAAGTTCTATCACGAGGTTGGGAATACAGGTGGATCTGTAGAGAATATTGGAGGTTTTTTTTATTTTTCGTAATTCCCTTTTTTACAAGAAGCACACAGTGTAGTTTAGTCTGTGTATCGTATGCAAGATATCGTGAGGAACCATACACAGTAACTGAAACATACACTGATATAAAGTCAGAGCCATGTGTAAGGAATGTCATCGATACGACGGTGCCAAGCCAGTGTTGCTCTGAATACCCTTGTGCCAGGAAGGTTAGAAATTTTGCTTGCTTTTTGAGAAACGAAAACTGTCAACGTTTAAAGGAAGAAAGACTGAACAATGCGAGTGCAAATGTTGGAGAGTTATACGCACGGTATACCAGAGCTCAAGGTAATTTAACATTACTACAGGTGGAGCTGGAACGCATTGAAGCCAAACATAGAGCTAGTGATCAAGAAATGAAGCTTGTGGAAAATGCAAGACAAAGTGCATTCAATAACTTGGAGACCAGGGAAAGATCAAGGGATCGAATCCTTGAAGACACGTCTGCTTATAGCACATTATTGAACGTCTCCAGCATGGTGGACTCAGATGAGAACATTATTGAAGTTCAACGGATATTTTATTTTGTAACTCTAACTATAAGCACTCCTATAGTATTGCCAATTAATATAAGGTTTCAATACAATAATCAAACCAACGAGCTATCACTAGTACTGAATCTACAAAACACAAGGGAGTCATTAAATCGCCATATATCAATAGAAATATTGGACCACGTGTTGGGAGAAAACACTCAAAGTAACCGTCGGAGGAGACGTCAAGTGATCGAATCCACTAACGATAACTACCTTGCAGACACATGTATTGAATTGGAGAACATTAATGAGTTCCTGTTACAACTCGTGGCCTCCTTAAATGACTCCATGGCTAATTATACGTCGAATATGGACAAGTTCAATAGACTCAAAGCTGCCAATTCTATACAGTACAACAGCACATCAGGGACTAACAGTGGTTCTACTTTTGCTATAGAACTGACGCAATCACTGGCGAAGCTTCAGGAGGATAAAACACAGGCAATAAATACACTATCGGACTTACTGGACCAAGGATCATTCGTTAGTTGGCAGAGAGGGACAGAAGAATTACACGGCAACGGAAGTGAGATAAGCGGCATTAGGTGTACCAGCTTTGTCGACTGCCTTCAAACAGCTCTCAATAGTTTTGAATCAATATTGGAAGACACTCCCAATAAGGGTGAGGCCATTAGAGAGAAGCTTAATACCAATAGAGCCAGTATATTGGGTGTTGCTATTAATGATAACTACACATTCGCTGAGGCAGTGAAGTCCCTTAGGGTATTTGAGGATCTAATACGTGAAGTAGATGACGTTGGGTACTGGTGTGCTGATCCTCCTGTGATTACCAACACAC
>JAYJLX010038858.1:0-15319 GCA_036873525.1 Chalinula nematifera
TTGATAAGTTAGAAGTGGGAGATGCCATTATGGCCAATACAGGATTCAACATTGCCAATTTATTGGAACAGAGAGGAATTTTTCTTAATATTCCCCCCCAGAAAAAATCTCAGCCCAGTTTAATGAAGTTGAATTTGTCAAGACAAGAAGAATTGCTTCCCTAAGAATACACGTGAAAAGGGCATTCAGTCGAGCAAAGGCATTTAAAATCTCATCTAACATACCAAATAATATGGCTGGACTGGCGTCTGAACTACATGTATTCTATACATGTGCTATACTTACCAATTTCCAACCTCCTTTAGTAAAGTGTGAATGAAATATACAGATCTATTTATATAACATGCTAAATTATATATTAATGACATGTCACTTATAAATTAATTTACCACAATAATAATAATATTTATTAATAATAGTCTATTCAATGGAGTTCAAAGTTTATCATGGTTCTGGTTGATAAGTGGAGTACTGGCTTTCTGCGACGGTGGAAGTGCCATTGTGTAATTTAGGATATACGATTTCAGGTAATTATGATTCATGTAAATATATTTTAATTTGCAAAAACAGGTGTTCCAAAAGGCATGGTCAAACTATATTTTTTCTACATGCATATCCTAGGAATCCAAACAATAAAGTCACACCAGCTAACTTTTAATCTGTCAAGGTTTTATATAACCATCCAAACATTGAAACAAATATCAATGGAGGATTACAAGGAGGCATTACCGAAAGACTTGCCCAAGGATGACATCCGAAATGTATTAAGGAAGATTTTTTTTGCATATGTATACGTATTCAAGAATAAAACCGGCTGCTCATACACAAAGGCAGAGTAATTTATTGGCCTCAATTTTGTTGAAAATACCTATAATTCCGATACCACAGTGTGGGAAGCTTTTTAGTGGGAAGACCTTCATGATCAAATGCAAGGTTAGAGGTGACCGATCAGATTAAAGGAGGATCACATGCACCTCCCTCACAGATATATAAGGAGGCCGACAAACCACACGTTAGCAACTGCCCACTCAAAAACACTACCATCAGCCCCACCAAATTGTTAACTCAAGCAACCATCCGTACCGTACCATAAGGCATAAGGCAAAAGGCCATAGAACATAGTGATTACTGTGGAGGTATGATATTTATAGTATCTTTTTATAGTATTTGTAATTCATGCATCTTTTATTTGTTTATAGTTCTGTCTCAATATCCGTTGTTCAAATCAATAAACTATTTCATAATATACAATGGCAGTGAGAACGAATAATCTGGCTGAATCGTCCATTTATTGTTTAGATCAGCCTCCTCCAGTTGACGACTACTCCTACATTTTTTCAGAAGTCCATAATGAAAGTCAAAGAGGTGTACACTGTACATTTAAAAGAAAAGATAAAGACCAAATATACTGGTATTCTAAGAGAAGGACTGCCATCAGCCAATTTACTGGCAATCAATGTGTTTCAGGACCATTCCAGTGGATATTGCGAGTTTTCAGGAGGAGGAGATTTACTTATTGTAGACGCCACATCCTTGCTTGCCATACAGTAGAGTTTGAGGCTAGGACAAAACCATCCCCTAATAATTCTGTGAATGAAGTTTTGAATGAGGTCATAGAAGCAAAAATCTGCCTTGAGATCAAAGGAGACATGCTACATCAACATGATTCTGGCAGTGGTAGATACCTTTATTGAAAGACTACAGAACAACACCAATGAAGCACGGCCGACTTAATACCTGGGACCGCCCAAAATGGTGGAGATTAAGGGCAACTTTAAAGTGTCAGTATAACTACTAAATTCATCTTTCTCATACAAAGAACATTTAGAATGCAGATTAAAGCTTACTTAAACAAACTATTAGCATTAAAACTAGGTACATGTACATGTAACTGAACTCAAATCGCCCGATGCAGCGAAGAAGATAAATCGACTTTGAGTGATTTAGCAACTATTTTCTGCTACTCTGATGGAGCTAAAATTGTATTTGCAAGGTATTCCTGACCCCATCTATAATCTATTATCGTTGGATAACTTTTGCACTTACAGTTTATGTGTAATGCAAAAATGGCCTCTTTTTTAGGGTGTCCTGACACGAGCAAAAATGGCCTTTGTACTGATTTTCTTTGACTTCAATTATTCATTGCTGTGTTTAATAGTTATTGCGTGACATTGGTTGAAGTACTGAAGAGATGGCAACAGACAACAACCAGAATAATTGCTATGGGCAGTGGGTAGTTATAGTCTGCAAATTAGCCTCGGATCAAGGCAGGTCATTGGACTCCCACACAACTGCCAGTACAAGTGCATATGGTGCCAGTAGTACGTACAACTGTCAGTTCACCGAATGATGGCTTATACGAGTTAACCTCGCTCTATCCCAAGAAGAAAGATGCAACAGTTTGTAAGTTACAAGCTATTTTTAAAGTATGTACAACTCAATATACGCATGTATAGTGCCGGCTTTCAGTATGCAACACATTGATTGGAATTAACTTTAATATTCTATGTATACTCATATAGCGGTCTGATTTAACTCCATACTTCACTCAAGAACTAGAAGGAGGGTGGGCCTATTTTTTTCCTGATGACGACGGTCAATACGACATCAAAGAAGATGAAACATTTTATATACAATTTATGGTAAGCAATTATACGGTTTTGATCTACATATAGTTGTGTCACTGAGCGGGCATGGCCAGCTAACACGGCTATGAATGCAGTGGCTTGGACAGACTCAGTTACTGCAAATTTAACAAAAGACTGGTGAAGGAAGTTCCCATCAGTTTTTAGGAACACTTGAAAACAAATATGAGGTAAACCTGAAATGCAGCATCAATGTAGCACCAAACCATATTCCTTGCGCACAATCAAAAATGTTCTAATACCGCTTCAACCAAAAATCTTACAAGAGTAACAAAAAATGGAAGTGCAAGGGGTCTTTTCTTCTAAAGTAAACAAACCCACCCCATGGTGTATTCAACAGCAAGATTGACACTAGAAACCGATTGCCTATGCCTAGCTCTCAGGTGATGTCTGAAACCAAGCAGCAGTATGTCTAACTGTCCCTCCCTCAGCCTGTTACACCCAATTAAAGTTGAATAACGTTTTATGATGCATTATTGATGACTTTAAAGGTACAAAATTAAAAGGTAAATACTAACACACAAAAGGACTAATTATGGTAAAAAAGTCAGAAAAAATTAAAAAAGGAAAAAAAAACAGCATTTCAAAAAGTACTAGTAATCAGAAAGCAATGGCTCTCGTATTTCATCATCAACAATGCTTAATTTGTGATCAGAATCGAAACACTTTCGGAAAAACTTCAATGAAACTGAATATAAAAATAAGCGGGACTTGCACAGTTGAAGTACTTGACACACAAACAATACCAAAACTGATAAAAGATACAATATCAACAGAAAGAGGCCAGTAACACTACTCTGGGTTGTTGCTTGTATTTGGGTACCTTGGAGGAAGAAGAATGTCACTAGATCAGTACACCATAGCAAACACATGAACCAAGTATCAAGGTAACTAACAAAGGTGTTTTTAAACGGTTTCACCATTACTTGGATCACCAAAAATATCCCAATACATACAATATTAATCATCAACATTATACCAGGCCTCGTACCCCTAAGAACAGAATACACTACATACAAGGCAACCATTAAACACTGTCGGACTCCAAACCAATATCCATACTTCACCTTATAAGGAGAGTGATAAGTGTCAATTAGCGGATTGAGGTACAGACTGATACGGGGATATCTTCTTAAGTAAGAGGCAAAAACCGTGAATACCAGGTAAGGGAAAATAACCAATATGATCACTAATAACGACACAACAACTAGAACCATATGGAAACCAGTGAAGTACTCTACAGTCCCATCGTAATACCATACTAGCTGATGAAGATTCACACTGGATACAACCAATTCAGATGAAGTTAAAATAACAGCTGAAGAGGAAAGAAGTTTGGCAAACGAAAGGTGGACTACGGTTGCAAGTACTTGAACAGACGATCCAACAATCATGTTAGCTATTCTGTAGGAGTAACGACTCCATATAACTAATATCAATACAATGATACACAAATACACTGGGAAGATAAATTGCATGGCTGCTTTTGCCATATTGGACATTCCATTGTAGAGGCAAATGGTGAACCCAACATTCAAATTAAGAAAAGAGAGCATCACTTTCACTGGAATAGTATATGGTTGATTATTTAACAATGCAGTGTGAAGACTGATGGAAGACATATTGGCATAGAATATAACACCACCAACTACTCCTCCAGATATTTTAATATTTACTGCAAATAACAAGAACACCAAAACTACACCGGCCAGCACAAAAGCCAATAGTAGCAGTAAATAATAACTGCTACACCTGTAACAATTGTTGTCTGATCCCAATACAACACTCAATCCCTCTTTACACTTACCACACATCACATCTGTTCTACCCTTGGTACACAAAGAACTATCAACTGAAATTTTGAAAATGTTACTTGTACAATACCCAATTGGACACGAGTACGAGAAAGCCTCCAAAGAAGAATTTCCTTTGTCTTTTTTATCAAACCAAGCTGAAACAGGAAGTCTTATTGAACCATTTTGTATCTCGCATGAAATGTTTGCATGAAGGTTGCGTAGAAATAGGCTACAGCCACACTTTCCAGCACTGTTTGAGGTACTAGCAAAACCGTATGGGCATGGTAAAACAGTTACCTGAAACTGGACGCTAGCTGTTGAGCTATCTGTACTCTGTAAAACTACAGACCCACTACTATAAGTGGACAGAGACCGTGTGACTATTAGGAAAGACAAGTAATTGCAAGTACCTGTATACAGGTTATAAAAATTAATTCCTTGTATAATGTCCAATTATCATGATGATTGTGTGGATGGAGTGTAAGTGTAGCACTGGTATATACAGGATGGCTACCAGCATCAACAGCTGTTACTGGTAAGTGTATAATCATACCAGAGTATATTACAAATTTGACATAGGTTTGAGTGGAATTACACACTATTAGTCGATTCACTTTGGATACAATGGCTCTGGTGCTGTTAGGATGATAGTTAAGGAAGTTCATAAAAAATTCCAGGTTATCCTTCAGAAGTAGAACTTTTTTATAAATTACGTATATTGAACAGTTGTAAAGATTGGATAACCTCATAACATCACCATCTAAACTGGCTTTGTTTCCTTCAGCTATAAAAAGCAATGGCTTACCATTAATTATTATTGAGCACGTATCAGTGGGTCCACCAGCATCGTCTGAATAAATTGCTCCTCCAGATAAATGGGCAAGATTATTTCTCAGATAGATAGTCACGTTTCCACGAAATTCAATAAAGGACGTTCCCCTCATGAACACACAGCTACCTTTGAAACTAATGTTCTCTTCACAATGAAACCTATCGCCCAGTTCTAAAGTAGAGCTGTACACTTCAATAGCACTTCCTTTATTACGTAACAGAGTACCTGATGTAAATACGATTGTAGCTCCAGGTGAAATAAATGACAACACACTGGCACCATATGTGCCGTTCTTGTCGCTGTTCTCTGTTGCGTTAACTTTGTTTAAAATAATACTGAGAATTTGGAGCACTTTTTTCATAACTGAAGTTTCAACATGAAAGGCGGATCCACTAATTGCTGCTTTATTCCTGAAGAATGTACAGGAGTAAAGCTGGATCAATGTGTGCAAACGTGAGAATGCTTGAGCCTTTACTAGCATTCCTGCTCCTTTGTAGCCAGTATTGTAAGCAAAATAACCATTTAAAATACCGAAAGGTGACCATTTCTTTGAAAATAATCCGAATTGCTGGAACTTAGTAGAGAACAGCATGGTAAGTCCAGGAGACAAGGAGTATTCATGCAGCGACACGGAGTTATGTTCTAGTTGAATGCGATTGATCCAAATGGGATGCATTATTTTAGTTTTGAGGAAATAAAATAACACAGCCCCAGCATGAGACGCTTTGGTTCCCGACACACGCAATTCATTTATTACAGTAACAACAAAGTGCGAATTTGAAGAGAACAGCATTGATACCCCTGTTCCACTCAAGATGGGGTTATAATTGTTCAAATTAAAGTATAGGTCAAGAAGGTTTTTATCAAAGGAATAATACATAGAAGTGTTACGAATGTTGATGTTCTGTAAAGCAAGTGTATCATTGTCTAGTGGTGGTCCAGCCCAATGGGTATGATTATCATCCACATATACAAATACTAAACCACTTCCAGAACAAGAGTAATCGTTAGTTGATAACGGATTACACGGAGAGGGCTTTACTGCGTTATCAATACCATTAGTTACTGTACAGTAGCTTAGTTCAAACCAAATCAATGCATTTATTGCTAGTATTCCAAACCCACGATATGAGCCACCTATGTTGATATGGGATATAACAGTGTGACAACAATGGCTGAATAATAACACAGATCTTTGACCAGGACCAATAAACAATATGGAATCGTTTGTATAGGGTTGCACTGATTGTGGTAATTCAATTGTAGCTCCGCAATCAATAAAAGTCAATCCTTCCAATGTCAAGTTTGTGGTATTGAAAAATCCGAATCCTCCTGTACCTGGTGTACATTTCAGTGTTACAGGTACTGGTAATTGGGCTGCTGCTATTACAACATCGACAATATCTTGTACAACACAAAATTTCTCGAAACCAGCATCAACGTTCAATACAGTAGGTGTAATGATTAAAGTAGTGTTGGACTTTAAATGACCTCTGCAAAGGTAGTGAGCTAGTACGGTGCTATCATTGACAAGTATTTCGCCCCCTGCACAGTCCCCTACAGCAACTGTAACCAAAACAGTGGCTACAACGAAGGATAGCATGATTAGTGGAGAATAAAGAATACCTTCGTTGCATGAAGTGTATATATGAACACAAATAACACTTAAAGCATAATATTGAAACTGAAGAGTGGACTTTGGCCAATTGATAAGGTATTGCACACAAACACACTGATATTACACATTTTTTATTTACAGTGACAATTAATACACATGAAAGCAAAAAGATAATCCCATGTATGATAAAATGTGTAGTATTGTACTGTAACCTGTTATAACATGATATCATGTTACAGTGTTTACAGTAGTAAATGGCATTAGGTGACAGTGATTAATGAACATGTAAGTGAAGCCATTTACGGCCAATAAAGCGGCATTATCAACATTTGCTACCATTGTACTTTGATGGATGTGCACCACAATAGGAAGAAAAAAACTGGTGAAAAGTTGTCAATGTAGTCAGCTGCATAATTCTTCATACAGTTTAAAAATGGTCAAAAACAAGCATGCAATCAAATACCCTCAACAAGATGAGTAACGATATTGATACTTCGGTTATTTAATGTACATGTATTTACAAGGAAAAAATGGCATTGTGCAATATTCGGTAAAACATCTTGTGTGGTGATGGGTACAAAGAACACATGTACTGTATGTTAGATTACTACAAATATTACACCTACAGTACCCAACTACTACATGTACATTTAGCTAACATGTAATTAAGCATTCAATCGTAACACCCACAAACGCTACATGCATTACATGCATTACCGTATTTCATTATACTAGCAAGAACAAGAGGAACTAATTTTTAAGGACTGGCATTTAGTATTTATTTTCGATTGGTAGACTTGTGCAAAGGCATTTATATGGGAGATTGGGCATTTCCTTCACATAGAAATTCAGACAATTAATACATGCATGATATGTGTGGATTTGTCACTTGATTAAACCGATAAAATGATTAAAGCTCAAATTATTCGTACAAGCATACCGTAAATGTAGAAATTTTCGACCAGTAGAAAATTCTGTCCTTTTCGACCTTCCTTGAGAAAGTCGAAAATAAAATGAGTCTTTAACTGTATACAAGCACCATCTTCTGCAGCATGCGAGTTATATCGTAGCCACACCCATCAGTCGAAAATTAACTTTCACTACTCATGGACTAAAAGTCGAAATTTTCACTGGTCGAAAATTTCTACGTTTACGGTATTAACAAAATCTTCTAAAGAACAAGTCTATTAAAATTACAGTATTTTTGTGTGTGGGGAACAATTAATGGCAGTTATAAATACATGTACAATAAATAGGTGCTCAAATTACCTGTTGCATGAGGTGCTTACAAGTAATTGGTCCACTAACGTCATCCACACTCTCCTTTTCCAACAATGGATGGCCTTTCTTTATGTCTTTAAAAATTTCTGATAAAATACAAAACAATACGTCAAATTAAAACAACATAAGCTACTTAGTACATTATAGTTAACTCTTCAAAAACCAATGGCGGCTACAGGCATTACACAACGCTGTCACAGGCTGAAACACTGCATGCATGCAGGAGTAAAATCAGAGGGAAATGAAACGGCATACACTTGGATAAAAAATTTGGTGGACTAAAAGGTTAACACATGCAAGCAAAAAAAAAATTTATGAACAATTAAGAATACTTTGTTGAACCTTCAAGACATACATGTACAAGTACATGTACTTAAAAGTTTGAAATGAGCATACGATTACTTATGTCGAATAATTTAAAGTCTATTAATCAGCAAGTGGCCATTCCCCCTGGTACGCAACTCATGCGAGATCATATGTCTGAGGTTGTACTTGAGTAGAGTTGTTGCACTTCGTACTGTACTGTATCAGTGATTTTTGTCTGCTTACTTTGGTATTGGAGTTTATTACAAGTTTCTATAATTTAAAAATTGTAAATTTTTTTGTTGTTCGTTTTTTAAAATGCCTAAGAGCAACATAGGAACCGCTACTCGGTATACATGTCCACGTGGAGGTGGTAGTATGTCTGCTACTAGGGCTATACTACATTGTCCCACTCCACTGCAGTGCCCTCATTTGCTACTACCATAGTAAATTCTATTGTGGTCTCATTGCTGGTTTTCAGAGTGGTGATCCATCAACCCCAGCTTGGTGTTTACAAGTGACTTATGAGCAGTGTCCTATATCCTCACTGCTTGATCCGGCTTAAACTTGGTTGATCATTCTGACAGTATTACGATTCACACTCCTCTACCTTCGCTCCTCCCCCCCCCCCCCTCCCACCTGGGCTTATTTTAAATTAATGATAAAAAGAACACATTAAAATCAAGTAGGTCAACAGCTGTTTCTGGAATGGGGAGTGGGGGGGGGGGTCTGGTGGCTGGAATGGTGGAGACCAAAAAGTGGGCTAAATATTACCATTTAACACTGAAACAAACATGTTTATGCCAGTGGCAATCGAGTCTCTTCGAGAATTTGGACTGAAGTCAAAGCGTTCCTGCACTGCCTGAGACATGCTATCAAGATGAATTCAGATGAAAAACAAGCCAATTCTATCTTTTTCAAAGGATCTTAGTCGTAGTTTTGTAGGGAAACACAGCACTGATAATAGATTCTGTCTCGAATTGTATTAGTTAATTCAATTTATAATAATTTAATTTTATTGTGATTTAAATTGTACACTCCTCAGTTCCTGCATAATCCCGTGCTGACGTAATATCTTCCTCTCCACTTCCCTGGCTTTGTCCATCAAAATCCCCTCTGAGTAGAGGGCGAGGCTCTCGCACCATAGGGGGAGGGTCTTGTCTTCTTGTGCTTTCTCTTGGGGGTGGAGACTGTTCTTGCTCTTCTGACCAGTGGGCATAGCTGGCACTCCCATAGGAACAAACTGGAAGGGTGTTCCAGCGCCAACAACAACTGGGCCTGCTCTACTGTGTGGGCAGAGATTAGACTCACAGCCATAAGTTGACTCTCTAAAATTTCTCTAGGTGTTGCTGGCTTATATACTCACCATAGTTAGCTCGGCATTGCGGGTTTCAATTTTTTTATCAGTCATGAAGCTCATTATAAACCCCAAATGAATATCATTATAACTTATAATTGTTATGCAACGCAGTTAGTCAGTTTACCAAGTTACTTCTAATTGAAAATAAGTAATAATAGCAGAGAACATTCAAGCAAAGCTGTACCAAGGCGATTTGCTGTTTCCACTACACAACAATTAATAATGTACCAAAGGATGCAATACCTAATAAACCTATAGATGCAACAAAGTGAGCTATGGAGTGCTTAACCCACAATAAATTTCTTCAACCTCGCCTTTAGTGCTATAAACAGGATCGTCAATGCTTCAATGAAGAAACTGAAATCCATCAGCCAAGGCACAACAATCAAAGAAGCAAAACCAATTACTACTAAGAAGAAAACTGTGGGAGTCAGGAGCCTTAGGAGACCAATTCACCATTACCTTGGCACATTGGCCTCAAGAGAGGTTCAGAGCATTGATGATAGAGGTACAGCAATTCACAAATCATATTTGAAAATGACACCAATGGTAGCAGATGCAGACGTGTATATCGTGAAGATGTTTCAAAAACCAACCAGGGAGGTCTGAAATTTAGGAAAGGTCTGCAAAAGGTGGTTACATGTAGATATAGGTCTAACAAAGACAAACCAGGGCGTTGCCTTATCCTCCTATTGATAAAGTACAATGGGCTATGTCCACTAGATATGATGCATTTTACCTTAAACCATTCCTACGCTTAAGCAAGGTCAATGGTATAGTAAGGCTCCTATTGGGCACAATATTTTATCGCAGAGAGTACCACATCTGTACCAAAGAGGAGGTATGGGTGGCCACAGGACAAACCACTCATTGAGAGCTACTGAAGCCACTAGGATATATCAGAGTGGATAAACAATGAATAATGGAGGAAACTGGTTACTGATTTCTTAGTGGAGTTAGATCTTATAAAAAACATGAAGACGATTCAACAGCAGAATGTGTCCAAAATCATTAGTTGTAATACTATTGCCACCAGCAATACCTCCTTGCTTGAAATCAAATCTAAGAAGATTGACTTTCAACTAGAAAAGTCAGATTAACTATGGACTTGACTAATGAATTCATTTTGTGTGTATTTAACCATACTATATGTATTATTAATTGTTAAAAAAAATAGTTACATTATTAAACTTTGCAAAAAAAAAAACCTACAGAGGTTATACTAATATATTAAGTTATCTGCACAATAACTAAATTGACTAATCAGATGACAGTATTTGCGTCTACATAAAACTAATGAGAGTCAAGTGAATTATTTAAGGCAAGTGAAATCATTTAAACCAAATAGTAAATTGCTTACGCTATGATATATGAGACATGGAGTGTCAAATGAACCTGTCACAATTCCTAAGAGCCCGAGATACCTTTAGTGGTATTAAAAGGGATCACTTCAGCTTCGACAACTTTGAATACTTAAGAGACCAATGCAATGCACAGGCTCACCCAGAACTAACTATAATACTACGATAGTTATACCCACAGCCGCAAACTACATTCATCAATCATCAATTAGGATAAAAAGAAGGGAACTTGTAAAAATTTCTCTATAATGCTCAGTGAGCTACATGGTTTCAGGTTGACATATGACATATAATGGCCGGTATAAGTTAACCACTAACAATTTATTACTACAAGCAACACATTCCCTAGTTGAAATCGGCTGCATGTAACAGCTTAATACTTACATGCATGTTGATGTATACATGCATGCCTGTTTTATAAGATTTTACTGTAAAGCCTAAAAAGCCCAAAGGTATAGCTGTAAATTACATGTAATACATGTACATGTAGAATTGCAACAGCAATGTAAACGCTACATGTATTTAGCTGGCTTCTAAATATTGAACACACTGCAAGTATTTTTTGTAATCTTGACACAGATGAGACAGCAGATTAGAACAAATTTCTATTCCAGCGTCTTATGTAACGTTCTAGTGTCATATATTGTGAATCCAGCTTTACATGTAATTACCATGCACTGGTTATCCTGAGCATTGAAGCGATATCTAGGATACATGTACATTAGCGGTGAGTTTGTGTGTTAGTGTGTTAGCAGATTAAAGGTTAATTGGCGTAAGTTTACTGTAGATGGCAGGTACAGAAAAGTACTGTTGTTCTTGTACTTCAAATCCTGGTCAAAATGGTGGCAATGTTCACAAATCAGTATTATAGAACTGCATCTTTTACTGTATGAGAATGCAGGGAAAACGCTAGCCAAACAAATGCTGTTATTGAAAGTACTTAGTCATAGTGTTTTTAAGCAAATTCATTGTTCAAGTTTGGTAGCCAACTTTGTTGAACACACCTTCAATATTTGCATTTTTAACCCATTCATTGCTAAGTGTAATTTGTAGTGTGAACAGACTGTACATGTACATGTAGCTGGTTTTTTTTTTTGGTAGACACTGAACTTCAAGAAGAGCTTAAAGGACCATCAGGTACAGATCCAATACCAAATACATGTACATACAGTGTATACATGCGTCGATTTTTTGTATCCATTGTACAGTACATCTTATTTTAAAGAGAGACTATAAGTAGTCACTGCATGTTCGCCAATACTAAAATTTCAAGGTTGTCACATGCTTTTAGCAACTTTGTTTTTTTAAAAAAAGCGCAAGGTGTGTCAGTGAAAGGAGAAGAGCTAGAAAGAACCGAAAATCAGGCGTTTTTCAGGGCTTTGGGAATCTGTAATAGGGAATGGTTTGCATGTTGTAAATATGCATTCTAGACTAGTTTTTGGAGCTCTTCAAATTTCGGAAGTCAGATTTTGTATTCAGCTTGTTTTACTGAGCTGTCAAAAACCCCCAAAAGCAGGCCTCATTCCTAAGTACTATGAAAGTTGCTAACACACTTTCAGATGACCGTATACTCCTAGTCTCGTTTTGCCAGACCCTCCCACTTACTGTCATGGACAAGAGTCTGGGCTGGGGATATGAAAAGGTATAGCTTTCGTCTTAATTAACATGCACAAGATCTATTATGTGAATGCATAATTATAGTCTAATTGGGGCAAGCTTGAGCCCACATAAATGTAAAAATCTGTGTGGGTACGTACGTTGCCTATAATTAAGGCTACTTCATGCTATAAATGTAACGAAACGCAAACGTTAACGTAATGAAAGTGAATACGCGGGAAGAGTATGAATCGCTAACATGATGTATGAATAGAAAATATTTCAATTCATTATGTCACATAATGATTCGTACTCTTCCCCATGTATTTGCTTTCGTTACTGTTAATGTTACGTTTCGTTACATTTATAGTGTGAACCAGCCTTTACTTCATAATGTGGCAGAAGTAAAATGTTACATGTATGCACTCATGCACATGAATCGTTTAGATAAACACAAGAGGAGATTGGTCATCCAGTGTATGCATGGACTATTATACCCTGCCAGATCAGCGCATGGTAGTTAAGTTTACAGCCAAAAAGTTTTTTGGACAATCAAGATGAGTTCATGCATTTCACAAAAAGAAGAGTTACAATGTGAGGGCATTTAATGAGTATAAATATTGAATATTTATGGTCACATGTGACTCAGATATATCTCATTTATTTAAGTTTAAATTAATTAGGTCTAATTCATTATTGATCACTTTCCTCCACCCACCTTCTCTTTTGTCGATGCATTAATAGTCAAGAGTTGTAGTAGACAGCCAAAGTGATGAGCTATAAGCAGAAATGAAAGCTTCGTCTCTTTATTGTCACCGGACTTAGGTAGATCTAGAGGAAAAGCTGAAGTTAAACGATTCAAACGTGGGGAACTTGGTGGTACTACTCTAGCTGATACATGCCCAAATCCTGTCGACAATGCAGTACTAGTGGTAATGGTGATTTTGATGACTATGATAAGGAAGACAATATTAATGAAACATTTCATCCACCTGATTTGCCATCACTCCACACAATCAAGCAAGCAGCTAGTGTTGCTGCCTGGAGTAATGCTCTATTAAAGATTTGCACAGAATTAAACTGCTTGCCAAAGGATCAGCTTTGCACTTCATGTAAAACTGGGCAGGCATTGTTTCACTGTCACCAATGTGAACTCTATACCTACTATTACTCAACATGCTTAAGTCAATATCACTCGATGACCTCTATCCTCCTTTCACCTGAGGAATACAAGGTATATAATTACAGTATAATGGTCGTGTTGGGTCAACTTGAAATTCGATTCACTTGCCGTAAACTCATGATTGGATATAATTTATTATTATTATAATTATATAATATAGGATGGCGTATTCTATCCTGTGATTAGTGTGAAAATAATAGATCCAAGACCAGCTCATATCTTTGAAAAAGGAAAAGAATCGTTAATGGTCTGTGTCGCTGATGGCTTCGGGATGTTATCATATATACTGCATCGTGAACATATGCATGTGTCATGCGACAGCTTATTCTGTACTATAGGCTATGAACATGAGATTAAGTTAATGTATTGCAACTGTGAATCGATTTGTGTGACTCTATGTCGAGCTCGAATATGGCCTGCAATTCCAACTACCCCTCGCTTGGGGTTTTCTTTTGAATTTCTTGACTGGGCAGAGGTCTCCACCTCAAATCCGTATGTGCCTTTCTGTCTTCTTGTCTTCTGTGTACATTGGTCTTTCTTACTGTAGGTCATTTTTTTCAATATAACTATACAAAATTGTCAAACACGTGGCCGTTTGTTTTACCTTTGAGGAAGGCTAGAGCACCTGGTCAAAACATCAGGCAGATGAGGTATACTTGTTGTGTTTTGCTGTATTTATTTGTTTTGTAAATTTTCGAGTTGATTCTTTGATACCCTGTTCTTTTTCTGAACAATTTTATATAGCATTCATGTCAACTAATAATAGCTCTGTGAGTTCGTTGTGGCTGTTTGTATTTGTTGTTTTCTACCTTCTTTTTTGTGTAATTCATCTTTTTTTTAATTCTTATAAATTTAAGTGGCCCAAAAGGCTGGTATTTATTAGTGATTTATTCCAATTACTATAGCTTTTCCTAGTTGGCTGGTTCTGTCACATTTTAGACAGCCATTTTAATTGTTTTTCTAGAACTCAGCCCACTGTTCACTCTGGTAAGCCTTAAGCAAAAATGCAACAATCTAAAGTTTGGCAACAATGTTTCTTACTATCTGGAGCCAAACCACAGGTTACGTATTGCAGTTCATGCATGCATCTCTTTAAATTTGCAAAAAAAAAAAATAAATTGTAGCTCACATATTCTCAAGCATTGTTTCTCTGACAATTGATGTCTAGAGGATTAGTCCAGCAAACGAAGTGTACAGAGTTTGGAATAAAGAAAAAGTTGTATGAAATGTATGCTTTTCATGATTCAGTTGCCAACATAAGGTCTATCACAGGTAGCTTAAGTCCTGGGTCAGGCTGAGACAGCTGCTAAAACATGTTATCAGTAGTAGACAATGGTGTTCAGT
>JAYJLX010038869.1:0-15317 GCA_036873525.1 Chalinula nematifera
TATGTTCTATACTTGCAATCTTTTCGATAATGGAATAGTTTTAGGCGCTCCAAAGAGCTGATTTCAATGGTACAAGTTCCATCTGCATATCTTGTAGCATCGCAGAGTTAGCGGCGTTCAATTATGTCGAAGTCAACGTGAACGTCAGTATTATAGTAGGTTTGTTCCCTACCTATTAAAACTAGGCCTGAGGATTTTATGCTTTTAAATCAGCCCATTATACGCCATTCTTCTATGCTCCAATTATGGCCCCATTTTGCTCTGTTGCAATACCCATTATGCTCGTCCATCCTTTATATTTTCACTTAATTCTCAGTCAACCATTAAAACTACTGAAAACTATGGTTAACATAAGCATGATTATATAAGCTCTATAAGTTGCTTTTTAGCATTTTTTCATCTCATGTTGCCTATAATTTTTGCCTCAAGCATAAATCATCATACAAGTATCTATTTCAAGATTAACATGGATGAAAAACTCAAATTTATCATTTTTTATTGTCAAAGTGGTAAAAATACACCGATTATGCTGGTATTATATGCTCAATGCTTTTGCCCTCTTATTATGCTCATATTTTTTATGCTGGGTATAAATCCTCAGGCCTATATAGTTGAAACTGTGAATTAAGTGCCTCTAATATAATAGTATACATTTCCTTCATTCACTATAGCTATGATAGTGACTCCACCTGTATCTGTCAATACAACCCTGGCTGATGAGACTGTTCAAATGATATGTAAAGCTGAAGCTGAAAGCATCTTTTTCCTGGTGGATGAACTGAATGCTGACCTTGTTGACGGTTTTAACTCAATAGTTTCAAAAATTAATGATTCATTCATCATTGGCACATTAAATATCCAAGTGTCTCTTGATAAGAATAATGCAACAGTGGTTTGTGTAGCATTCAATATTTTCGCTGACAGTACTTCTGATGCTAGTGATCCAGCAATACTATTAGTTCAAGGTACAATATATAAAATGTATACATCAATTTTATAACTGCTGTAGCACAGTTTTGGTTTTTTTTTTTTTTTGCCTTTATTTTTACCACAGATGAGCTAATAATGATTATTCATGTTGAAATAATTTTCAGTCCTATAGTACATATGTACATGTATCATAGTGAATATCTTAACTACATTATATAGGACCTTTAGATCCAGTTGGTAATGCTATTGCCAGTAAAAGAAATGCTTCCGTAATGATCACATGGACACCTCCACCAACACTGATAGGAACGGTAGTGAACGGATATAATGTATCCAGTACATTATCTGGAGCAACAATATTCACTAATGAGACATTTGTGTTATTGAACGTAGCTAACCCTGATCCTTGTACTGAGATTATTGTTACTATAACTCCCTATAATGGGGTGGATGGACAACCTGCTACACTTAACGAAATATACTTATCATCAACAAGTTAGTATCCTGTGCTATAGTGCAAACTTTTAACCCCAGTATTTTGATATACACTGTACTGGTCAAGTTCTACTGTGCATGATCAAGATTTTTTTGTTGTTTTTTTATTCTAGATTTGCCGCAAAATTTGAGCACTATCTCTTTTTATAGACCTTTTTTTGGAGAGAATAGAATGATAAAGATATATATAAACCTGAATGTATGTCAATAATATAGTTCTACTGATTTCATGTGATTTATTGTTATTTTACAGATTTCAAGGCTTTGTCCAGGGGAAATACCGACTCGAATGTCAGCTGTTGTTAATCCAGCAGAACCTACTTCAAATATTGCTGAATATAATTTTGGTCTACTGCCATCTTGGGATGAAAGTCTACGAGAGTCTAGTGGAACAATAGAATTAATGGAAGACCAAGGATACTGTATTGATCTCATGTATACAGATGAGTATAAAATTTTTGAAATGTCTTCACTAATTTCCATTAGTAAGTTCCTATTGCTGTATTTAAGGGTTTTTTTTTTCAAAAGGCTTTATATAATTATACAGAAAACGTTTACCGCGGCTTATAATTTTTATGCACATAATTGATTATTTTCATTGAATTATAAAAGTATGTGTTCTTAATTCACAGCTATACACTATATTACATATATGTAGCTGTATAGTTGTATTGTTTGCATTTTAATTGGAGCTGGTAGACCATAATTGCATAACATGCTATTTATGTGATACAATTTGTTTTTTTCCATGATAAATTTTTCTGGCAGCTGTATTAATTTTATTGTAAATTAGCATAGTACTAATACAGCATTAGTATTATATATAGTAAACAATAATTCATTGGGTATATACTGTAATTGTGGTTTCCTTGTATATTATGAATTTCTTTTGTCATGATGACTATAGATAAAAATTGTAGAACTCCTTCATTAAATTCAAGCAATACAGTAGCAGGATCAACTATTACAACAAATTTTACATCTTCACCAACACAATTATTAACACCATCACCAACACCATCAGTAGGTGAGTCATATAACCTCCAATAGTGGACCCTCCGAGGAAGGGACACAGTATAATAAACCTATCAATAAAGGACACTTATGAATGTCCCAAATAGACTTGGCTAATGGATTTTGACCTCCAAGGAGAGGACAACCTCTCTATAAAGGACAATTAAGTACTTCAATTTATATAGGGTCCCAAAGTGTCCTTTATTTGAAGGTTCCACTACTGCTTATAATTAATTATTGAATAAAAAGTGTTATGTCACTTTAATAATTAAGCAATTTTTTTATCGGCTTGGATGGTTTATGATTTTTGTTTTCTCCTTTCTTCATGTACAGGAAACATGGCTTTTTATAGTGTTATACTAGGTATAGCTGTGGTATTAATGATTATTGGTATCCTTATGATGATGATATCAGCAGTTCTGCTATTATGTAAGTAACATTAGCATTCTGCATAACTATATATGAATACATTGGGGTGAACCTTCATGAGGACTCAGCACTGTGATTTTATATGCTAACAGATCATGTTTGTATGCCAGTCAAGTAGATTTAATCATGCCTGATGGAAAAAAAATGTATTCTACTAATGTTACATATCATATAATAGCATGACACACCTTACTGTTCGTTACATTGTACATGCGGCGTCAAAATTTTACATTACTGAGCCTACACTTTGTAGGCTCAGTAATGTAATTTACATTACTGAGCCTACACTACTGATATGGAAAATATATTTGAAAAAGGAAAAAATCTATGAAAAATCCATGAAATGTTAACCATTACTGAGCCTACATTTTACATTACTGAGCCTACACTTTGTAGGGGCTGCAGGCCAGCCCCACTATGCCCAGGTTAAACTTTTAATAAAACCACAAAGTGCTTTAAGTTGACTAAGCCTGAATTTTTTTTACATTTGTATTATGAATATAGTTATTACTGAGTACAGAATCATATTATGTAGGCTTCTGTAGTATAAATATGCTCACCTGAGTCACCTTTCTACCTTGGTAAGCAACTGAAAACGAAGTTGAATTTTTTAATGTAAAACAGTAATTATAATTGATCACACCCATTATGAATATAGTGAGTCCAGATACTATAGAACCAGAAAAGAATGGTCCATTAATTTTAACTAATTTAACCTTAGTCAAGAAATCGTTAAATTTGAAAGTCGTTATTATGTTTAAAGGGTGCTGCATATATATCCATGTATTGCAGTTGTTTATTGTTATTTAAATGGATGTTAAATTCTAAGTTCATCTAATCGTTAAATATAATGGACATTAGTTATTCTGGGTGTACAGTAAGTTTTAAAATTCTGCAGCCATGGCCTAATGCTACACTTGAGCTTCAGTTGAAGCAGTAAGATTTGATATTACCCAATATTCCATCTTGGAAAGTATGTTGGTACACTTCCAGGTAGCCCATAGTGTGTTTAATGTAGAAAAGCTTATGTGAAAATAAATAAGAAATAGTGGAATGCCTCCCTGCCGTGTGGATCAACCGTCCATTGATATAAGATTTATAATCAACTATAATGAACTTGCTCAATATGCAGGCTTAATTTGCTGCAATTATACAGCTAGTAGTGTTCAAAGCATAATTATAATCATTGATTCCAATTAGTGCCAGGCAAAAATGTATTAATTGGTATACTCATGCATAATCTCAATAATTTTGAAAATGTGTGCTCACATTTTATGTCATTTTGTTCTTTTGCTATACACATAGATGCAGTTTTATTAAGGAATGTTTTAATCAGCATTTTGCATTATACTAATTTTTTTTAGGGAAAAGAAAAAAAATTGCCCCCAATTTTGAGCTGGCACCGTCCAGAAAGGTGTGTTGATCAGTTCCTCATTGTATTGCATACACATGTACATTGTAGCTATAGTCTTACATAGCCAGACCCTCCCACTGCATAGCGAGGGTTTGGTGGATTGCATGTTATTCATTCATTCAGCTCTCAACTGTACTCAGTTCTGGTTGAGCTCAAGTGGTACAGGCAAGATTGAGACCTGAACAAATTAAAACCCTCGCTACGCAGTGAGAGCTAAGGGTCTGGCTATGCAGACTAGGCACGCGCTTGTATGTTGTCCCAGTGTTTATGTTATTGGGTTTTTTTGTGATTATATAGCTAAAGTCTAATTTAAATGAGCACAGTCCTGATAAGGTTGGTGATTCAAATATGTGTAACTGCATGTACTGATTTGAAAAAAATTCTAGTAAAAATACATTTCTTTTGTAGATTTATTAGCACAACTGAGTATGTACATTGTATGTGTGTTCTTTCATACTGCTATTGTTGCACGATGTACCTTCATGTTAAAGTAATGTGCATGTGTACTTGGAATAAATAAAGTACAGGTGGAAATATTGTGCAGCCTAAGCTTGAGTGAAAGTAATTTGGAACACTATCTGACCTGAAAATTATTTCAGTTGCTCAAATCTTCTTTTCTCAATTGCAGCATGACGATGATGTAGATGGGACACCCACTGATCCTGATGATAAGTACTATGTTCCAAGCGAGCCAGAAGTTAGCTATAAGGAAGCATCAGATACAATGTCAACCCAAAAGGTTATAGTCATTTAATCATGAGGCATATAATTACATGTAGATACTGTGCACATGTGTGTTAGTGTTTGATATACCATATGAAACCCATGATAGACCACCGCATATATGTGATCTGCTGTGAGAAAACCTAATCTCTGTCGCAAAAAAATCTTTTTTATTTTATCCCAATATATAGAGTGGAAATTATACTCCTTTAAATGCTGACAACAGAAGTTCTATTGTATAGCATTGAGGAGAAATGAACGTTTGAAAAAAAGCCACAACTGTTTCCAATTATTATTGTTGGTTTGTCTTTATCAGCTTACAAAGTTACAACTTCACTAATAACGTTAACGTGCAACACTCGCTTTTGAAACTTGGTGTTTTGCCTCTTTACATACAGACTTTCCTGAGCTAGTTTTCTCAAATCAGGTCACATATGTCAATTGTTTGGTTGAAATGCCTTCTTTGTTTAATTGTTGCTTACATACACTGAAGCCGGCTGTGACTGCTGTTTGAGTTCACAAATTGTAGTTTATTGTGCAAGTTAATGTTCATGTTAAATTGAGAATTTGGTCAGATATTCATCTAATATTCATAATTATGTCTCCTACAAGCTTAAGTACATGTACTTGATATAATTATTAGTCATAATTATAATCCCGAGCGTGGGTGAAGCCTATAGCGAGGGATACGCGAATGAGTTTAAGTGAGAAGCCATACGATGAGGAAGCTATATAGAACTGTAGTATAGTTGGTTTTATGTCAGTGTTACAGAAAAGTTCACTTTAGATGGTCAATGCAAAGCTGTCTTATGGTTTCTGCATGGGCTTGAAATTAGCTGAGCAGTTAGCCAGTGTGATATCTATATTTCACTATCGTTCTTGTGGCATCTTTGGCCGTTTCTTGGATTGTGTGGTAATTGGCAAAATGTATTTGAGCTTGTTGGCTAAGCTTTTTAAATACATTCTCGCATTACTTTTGTGAAAATCCCACATAGATTTTATTTGTCTATCAATTTGAATGTCACCATATATTAAAAATTGTAGCACTCTTCCCTTACAATTACTTACGTTCATGTATAACGTAAATCCACCTTTACTTATGCAAATATATGTACGTGTACATGTGTATTGTATGTTGTAGAGTAACACAAAATTTGTCACTGTTTAAAATTTAATAGGAATTTCATAATCCTGTAATCAAAGATACAACACCATTATTTGAAGATTATGATGATGATGATGATAATAATCAGGTAATTTCAGTCTATAATTATTATAACTTATTATAGCCTATATGTCTATATGTATGATCAACTATAATATTATAATAAAACAAGTAGTATATATCGGGTAATTTTCAAACGGTGCTAATTTTCGAAATTTAGTTCGAAACAAGTTGTTTCTTTCGAAAATAAAAACCAACTATCAACTCAGTGGCCATCATGGATATGGCCGTGTCTGTAAGGTATTTCAAATTTTATGACTTTGAAATTTTCTGTTTCCATACAGCCGGAAAATTTTGTGAGGAATTTAATTGTGCGATTTTGCGAGTGAGAAAAAATCGCACAAGTTAAATCTGCAATACCATTTCTTATACATTGGCTAGTACATTCACACCCCTATGTCTCGCATTAATTAAATTTCGCAATGTTTTGAACTTCCTCGTTTTTGAGCAAATCGCACAACTTTGTTCAAAAATTTTGAAATTTTCACCCTTGAAAATTACCCACTATACTGTCAGTATATGCCACACATCTGAGCAAAATTAAAGGGAGTCTGTCACAGAGTCAATTTTTTGTTCCCTGGTAAAAATTTGTGCTGGCCAATAACAGGCCAGACAACTTAAATCACCATTCACAGCAAATGGTAATCAAACTTAATCAAAATTTGTATCAGTTTCACTTCCCGGGCCAAGAAAATCAACTCAGTGCCGGGCCCCCTTTCACTCATTATGGTCCTAAGCATGCATGCCTGTAAGACTAGAATTTGGGGGAGTGGCCAAATGTGCATTAATGTCTTAAGGTTACGGCTACTATAAAGTTAATTGAACTATGAATGATTAATTAGCTTCGTTTATGTGTTTGTTTTATGCACTGATAGTTAAAGTATTAGTAGTGTAAATATCATTGAAGATAGTCAGAACCTGTAGTTCTTCGTTGACAACAGTTTTGGGCTTTTGCTCGGGAGTATCTCGAAGCTATGTCGATCTTACGCAAGGGTCAGGATAGATTGTTTTATTAGCCAAAAATCTCAAGTTCTGATGGACCTAGAGCATCCACATTTGCTCTAGCTGTGAACGGGACTGTTGTTGAGGGATTCACCAAAGTATTCTTGATCGACGAAGATGACGAGCGAAACAAGACTGTCTCAAGTCTGGAACACAGCGAGTTTCTGGACTTTCATCGTCGAGTAAGTTAATAACTTTGAATAAATGATCGGTAAACTATTTTCCTTTGGTGAATCCCTTTTTGGATGTCTGGAGCTAATTTTTGACCAGTTAACCAGGCAAAAAATACTGCAGAATAGACAAATTTTGGCGACAAAAAATGTAACGGCTTCAATCCGCCATTACGTATTCTTTACTATGCAAAATGATTAATTAGAATATATACGGTCATTTAAAGTATCCCGTAACCTTAAGTAATTATAATAACTTTTGAATCCTGTGATTAAATAAACTATTTTACAAAGTATTTTGTGTTATAATAATAGGTTGCTGAAACGTACTCTGGAAGTGCTCAGCAAACTACAGCCTAACAATTAATTGATATGCTGAACATTGATCATATAACTTATTTTTTTATATTCATCATAAGCTAAGGCAAGCCTGTAGCATAGCAAATCAATAAAATATAATTCAAGTTATATTTTGTTATTATTGCAGTGTTATTAAATAATAATTATAATATTTTTTTAAAGAGTTCAACCTTAACCCACAAATAGATTCATTGAATAATAATTTTTATTTCAGGTTTGTTAATGACATTCATTTTAACTGATGAAGTTCATTTTAAGTAAAAAGTTGTGTAAAATGTTTGTGTAAATTGTAATGCATTTATCATTTTTCAATAATTATTGTTCAGATATGTGCTATGGTAGCCCTAGTATATAGAGAAACCGAGGAATTTTAGTCATGTTGTACTGTGGCCGAATCTTGACCTTTTAATTGTAGACAATAGAGTCTACTGACCTTAGCTAAATTTATAGCTAATTAACCTATTAAAATAAAATTTAATAGACTAGTTATTCATAGCTATAGCTAGCTAGCTAGCTTAAGCTCATATCAGCAGCAACTATAGCTGAGCTGACATGTTATATATATATAAACCAATAGAAAGGTCAGTTTTATAGGTCTAATTATGTCGGAGGAATACAAGGAAAAAGAAGATAAACAAAGGCTTCAATCAGATGCAGGATCTGGCTCCTATGAAAAAGTGGCGCGACGAACTGGAGGGAGGGAGAGTAAAAAGGCGTGTCGAGGATGTCAAACCGAAGACGTTCTCCACTCTGTCGTTTATGACTTAGCCATCGTCTTAACGTAAGTATATACCCGTGTTATTACCGTATTATACAACAAGCCTTAGGAGGGAAAAAAGCCTTAAGCAATTAGTGGCATAATGAAGGACTTGGGATGTACTGTAAACTGTTTCAAACTTGTAGTGTAACATCGATCCGTCCGTCCAGTAGAAATATGGGAGTGGTCACTGGCCAGGCCTAAAAAAATTGATTATTATTAATAATGGAGATGGGGGGGAAGGCTAGACCATAGTACCCACTTTTACTTACCAGAAAGTGGTTTAGGGACATACATATTCCAAATCGGTTCTACTGGAATGTTAATTATTCCAAAAGGTATACGTGATCCAGCGTACACATGTTGCCTTATAACTTAGACGATTGTAGAATTATAGAGACGATTGTAGAACAATGACGGGGCGAGCCTTTGCGAAGCATCCAGATTAGATCTAGCATTATTGTGCAAATTAAGCTGCTTAGTACTCGGCTACTCACTCAAGTGCTGGAAGAAACAGAGATATGTCAGGCAATTAATGTACGAGCTCAACAAGATTAATTGTTTATTGCATTGTAAAGATTGCATCACTAATTCAGAATCATGCTTAGTGTCAGACACGTATAATACACTGTGTTCCAGACACTAGATGTGTGGCATCAATGCTTACCTTGAGCTTGAAGTAAAGTCTTAGCTACAACAACTGGCTTTCACTTGCATGATGCCAAGGCTTGCTGGACTCCATGTGTATAGACAGCTATCAAGATTCTCTGGGTGATTTAATCCATGAAATCCCATAGCAGACAGGCACAGCTGTGTTTACTGTTTACCCAGCCATTTTTGTGAGTTTACGGGAGTATTATCAGAATTTTGTTCTGTTGTCTGACGGCTGAACTCCACACATACATACTGCAGAAACGACTATTGTGGGGCTTGCTTAGGCTCGCCCCAATTAACAATCCAGCAGAACCGATTTAGAATTCAAAAGTGGGCGGTTACGCCAGACTAGCTAGACCAATGGCTGACCCAAAACTGATCGAGTTTTAATTCAATGGGACTATCACCCACGCAATTTTATACACACCCACATCGAGACAGAAAGCAATGGTAAAGAGTAGGGCAATCGTGTTATATCGAGCAAAAAAGTTTGAAACACTAAATTTAGCAGCTCTGGCTTGAATATGGGTTTCCTTTCCAGTAGGTTAATCCACCAATAGCTCAATATTTTCAGAAATTGGCATGAAACAAGAGAAACAAAGTGCCTTTTACTGCACCTCGTACTCGCTCCATACAAAACGCTTTTTGCCCCCAGATGGGTGCGGTCAAATTCAAGCACGTGTTTCACACCGTCTTGGATCAGTTTTGGTTGTGGTTTAGCTGACCAAAAGCATATAATCACGGCCCCGCCCCTTAAATAACAAAACATAAACATCAATTGTAAACACTTAACAGTTTTTATCATCAAAATTATACATCTATTTCAGTTACATAGCATTGTGATCACCTTTAATAGTCCCATTGAATTAAAACTCGATCAGTTTTAATAAAAAGTAAGAGCATACTTGTAGTGAAACTTTACTTACCATGCTGCGATTCTGTGTTTTCTTGATCACTTGTTATAGCAAATTTTCTACTCGCTTTGCCACTCAAAATGGCGTCTTAATGATATTCATAGCATGTTAATGATATTCATAACTTTAACTATAATATTACTTAATTTTTCCATCATAGTACTGCAAGAAGTACACATATTTTAAAGTCTATATTCCTGATGACTTCAGTGTTCAACTGTGCTTTTTCTGCTCCAGGTAAACATATTGTTCCACTATGCAATATAATAACTATACTGTATATAAGTGGAATTTTTTGAGTCGATAAACTTCTTCAATATCGAAGCAAGTTTACGTTTTCGCAAGGGGAAACATTTACGAAAACCATAATAATGGTGCCATTTTATGTTTAATTCCATGTTTGCGAGGTATTAGTTTCACGAATTAGTTGCTAATCCACGAAAAAAGGGAAATTTTCCCCACTCGAAAGATTCCACTTATATGGTACTGGTACTGATATGTGTGCAGTACATCATTTATTGGTGTGAATCATGTTGTTAACAATAAATCAGTATTAGTTTAAGCAATAGTATAACAGCTGCACCTTATCTTGTTGGCTTTTGTATTAGTACATTTTCTTTATTCTCTATAGCTAAGATAGTGATTCCCCCTATATCTGTCAATACAACCCTGGCTGATGAAACTAGTCAAATGATGTGTATAGCTGAAGCTGAAAGCATTTTTTTTCTGGTGGATGAACTGAATGCTGACCTTGTTGACGGTTTTAACTCAATAGTTTCAAAAATTAATGATTCATTCATCATTGGCACATTAAATATCCAAGTGTCTCTTGATAAGAACAATGTAACATGTGGTTTGTGTAGCATTCAATATTTTTGCTGATAGTACTTCTGATGCTAGTGATCCAGCAGTACTATTAGTTCAAGGTACAATATTTACATGTATAGCTGTATGGTTTGTACCGTGCAGGGTTTTGGTTTTTCACCTTTTATTTTTACCACAAATGAGCTACATGTGTATAATGATTGTCATTCATGTTAAAATAATTTTTAGTCATATACAGTATACAACCTCCGATAGTGGACAAAAGACAAAGCACTTCAATTTATATAGGGTCCCAAAGTGTCCTTTATTCGGAGGTTCCCGGCACTGTATACATGTATCATTATAGTGAAATATCCAATTACATTGTATAGGACCTTTAGATCCAGTTAATGTTACTGCTACTAAAAAGAATGCTTCCTCCATAATGGTTTAGTGGTGATATATATACTATACCACAGTAGTCCCTATAACCCCTTTTACCAGGACCTCAAAGATATTATATTATTGATATCCTACTGACACTAATCCATATTCACTTGTTGGTTAATTGATAAAAAAACTCTCACAAGTGTGTAATTGCATGCCTCTCAGTTCATTGATATCAAAACTCACTTTTAGCTTGCGTTATTGTTTTAAACATTAAAACAGGATAATATATACACATGATTAGAAAAGGGAATGAAGGGAGTAATTAAAGTAATACTGCTTTCCTGATCATCATTAGCTGCAGTGATTCTATTGACTTGTTTCATAACTCCCGGTATACGTATCAATGTACAGGCCAGACATTAAGTGCATGGTAGTTGATATATACCGTTACCTCTGGAAGTAAATGAGAGGGGCACCAGACTATATACTATACCTCTACATTAGTACATGATGGAGAAAGGTTTGTGGAACTCAATTATTGATTAATCTGAATGTATAAACCATGGATGTATGCAAACAAATACATACAGCCGGTGTGTGCATGCATGTATCATTTGTTCA
Source organism: Chalinula nematifera (assembly GCA_036873525.1). NCBI lineage: Eukaryota > Metazoa > Porifera > Demospongiae > Haplosclerida > Chalinidae > Chalinula > Chalinula nematifera. The sequence continues at coordinate 11,903 of JAYJLX010038869.1, forward strand.
TCGAAATTAAAATTAAAATTTCAAGATAATTTAGTTAATACTATTGAACTTTACTTTTAAGATCATAATTTACATTATCTTTTTAAATAAAATGGAAATATTACTTGGACTAAAAGTACACACACCAAATACTATTATGACACTCCTTTTATGAGATTCAGATGTTCAAATTAGACGATCATTCTATAAGTATTTTAGATGATGTCAGGTTTATTGAATGACATGATGTTTTGAATGACATTCATATGTCATTTAAAAAACATGAACTGTAAACAAGAAATTAATTAAATAAAATGTTTGTGTGTAATTATAATGCATTTATCATTATTATAATTGGTTAAATATGTGCTATGGTAGGCCTAGTAGTAAAACTGAGAAATTCTAGCCTTTTGTATTGTAATTCTAGATAGATCTACTTGAAACTTAATAGTTATTAATGCTCTGCATGATGCGCTCATTGCGGCTGCATGCATGCAAGAAAGAAACCACGTTGGCACGTTGCAAGCAAGAACGAACCAAGAAAGGTCACTTAGCTATTTGAGGTCAATTCGTATCATAGGCGTTATGTCGGAATATAAAGAAATTAAAAAAAAGGATGAAAGAAGGCTTCAATCAGATACAGAATCTGAATCTAGCTCCTGTTGTGAAAAGGTGGCGCGAAGAAATGGAGAGAGGGAGAGAAAAGGGGCGTGCCGCCGAGGATATCGAACCGAAGATGTACTCCATGACTCATCCAACTGCACTATTGTCATCGTCTTAAAGTAAGTTATTTTATTAGGTAGTGGCTCCTGCGCCGTAAACGGTTCTGAACCTTAACCGTTTATAGGACCGTATACAATACTTTGCTTGTGTATACGTATGTATAGCTTATACTAACCCTAACCCCACCCCTAACCTAAACTATATTACAAAGTTTTGACCATTTACGGCTCAGGAGCCACTTCCTTAATTATAAGGCAGCATGTGTATGCTTGATGACATGCCTGCTGAAATAATTAAATTCCAGCAGAACCGTTTTGGAATACGTGATGTGTCCCTAGACCACTTTCTGCAAGTAAAAGTGGGCGGTTACACCAGACTAACACTTGGATTGGAAACAGTGGGCGTGTCCCAACACTGCCGTGTTATTACTGTTGTTCTATTGTACATAAGTATAAATTTTTTCCATTATCTGGAGTTTATTATACTGCATACGATACATTAGTTTCCCTATACCAATGCCTTAAAACCTTCATAGAACAATTATAACACAAACTGTGTGTATAACAGGTACAAAAACGAAATAAGCAACTTTACCAAACAGTACTTTCATACCTATATCAGCCTTGAAACTTAATATTTCGCTGACCTGAAGCTATAGTCTTACCACCAGTGGTCACACACATTGTAATAGTTACTAAGGGAATGCTTGAGAACTACTTGGATGATTATGGTACAAGTCGAGCAGGAGTGCTGATGGAGTCGGCACGGTTAAACACGGCAGAACGAAAGACGACCAACTCTTAGTGAAGCAAAAGAACACTGTAGCTTAGCTTTAGTCAGTTTACTCTTTCTTTTTGTTGCTTTTCTAAACTTCACTATATGATTAATTGTTAATAACATGGTTTCTCGTGCATTTCGAGAAATAATTGCACTCGCCTTGTTTGTTGAAGCATAAATTACACTCGGCTACGCCTCGTGCAATTACTCATGCTTCAACAAACAGCGGCTTGTGCAATTATTTCCCGAATTGCACTCGAAACCATGTTATTACTATTACTTATTATACTGCCCACGCAGTTACCAATCCCTATTATTACTCTATTATCTATGATTCCGTGTGGATGTGTAACACCCTTAGGAAAGGCTAGGATCAAAGGAAATGTTCAAAATATATGCATTTAGTACAAGGACACGCCCACTGTTTCCAATCCCTACAAGATAGTGTATCTATGGTTTCAGCTGTACGTCTAGTAGAAATATGGGTAAAATAGAGGGGGTAGAGGGTAGACCAATGGCTGACCTATGAATGAATTGTAGTTTAGTAGGTCTATATAAAGGGGATCACAATTCTATGTGACCGAAATGGATGCATAATTTTGATGATACTGTCCTATACTATTCAAATTGCTATATAATATAGTTTTGTTGGTTATTTCAGTCATGTGGTGGGGCATAATTTATGTATAAATTTTCATCGCAATTTTTTTTTTTTGCTTTCCTGCGTACTGATTATACAAATCAAGCTCAAATTGTGTACGTTTCTCTATCAGTTCACAATAGCTGCATGTTGAGTTATTAACCTGAGCGTGGGCGGAGGGTTATAGTAGTTGGTTTGTGTGTCTGTGTGTTACCACAAAATCTCTGTGGATACTTGATGGTAGAACTTCACTGATACTCTATTAAAGGCGCTTGATATCGATAATTCCACGATTCAAACGATTCTTTAAAACATGGCAGAGATTCAAACGAAGATCTTTGACAATTCTGATTGATAGTTTTGTTGGACGCCATCTTTTTTGGCCGTGCCCCTTGAGCACATGTTGTAAAATTTGTCAGTCACGCCTCGTTCTAATACTAATAATTTTTGGTCATGGTTTCTTGTCTATCCGCTTGGATACTTGCTTAGATTGTTGGGACCCTTGTTCAAGGGCAAATACTAGACTCCCTATGAAGGTCTCATGCATCTTCAGGCTGCTGAACTAGTGATTTTGAGTTTTGTTACTGTGAAAATTGGAGACTCTAAAGCTAACCTTGTTAGTCTGCTCTAAAAGATACCCTCAAGTTTACCTCTACTTTACTCCATGCTTGTAAGTTTTTTTACTTCAGTTGGTTGTTGATGTGAGAATTTTGGCTAAAATATAAAATCATTATACATGTAGACTATTATGTAGGCTGTGTTATTTAATGCTTTTTTTTGTGCTATGTGTGTGTGCCAGACTGTGCAAAGAAATTGTCTGACCTTTAAATATTGCTATAGTGTGGACTTGCTGGTGTGAAAGCGTTGTGCTGTCAAATTATGTTTATATAAGATGAAGTGTACTGTATATACATGCATAACAGCGAGAGTTCAGCACTTTAGTGCTTTCATTATTATTATTATCAGCTCATTTTATTTGTGGGATACTGGAAATTGAAAGGTTAAATTTAAATTAACTAATTTTAGACAAGTCTACCTTAATGTGATGCCGAAATTTCACATAAATAGATTTGGCAACTCATATTTCACTGATTAAACGCCCCAGTGTTTATATTTACAGAGGCCCTCCAAGCCAGACGTTTATTTGAAACAGGTGTTTGTTCGAGCCCGACATTTATTTTCCTAGAGTATCAAACTCTTCTTTTCCAGATCAATCGCCATTACAGTAGAACCTCGATTATCCGGACCTCGTTTATCCGGAACCTCGATTATCCGGACTTCTCAAATGCTTGAAAA
>JAYJLX010038880.1:0-15307 GCA_036873525.1 Chalinula nematifera
CCTATACGGGGGGGGGGGGGGGGATGTACTAATAAGCCATACCTTAATTACTAACGGAACACACTCTAGCTTTTTATAAAACAGTAGCGATGGTTGAGTGTAGTTTATAATGTTAAAAAACATAGTATTACATTTTGGCCAAACGCAATTTGAACAGTGGAAACAAACATTTCATTGTCAGTGTTTTACAGTTTCAGAACTCTGCTTGAGTATTTCCAGAATAAGGGCAAACAATGAATAATATAATATGATTAGATTATAATATACTGCGTGGGTGTATCAAAAGCGCCGACCGTTTGTTTTTTCACAATATAGAACTGTTGACCGGATGTTTTTCACTCGATAAAGAACTCGTGGCTGGAATTGCACTCAATATAGAACTCGTGGCCGGAACTGCACTCGATATAGAACTTGTGGGCAAAAATTCATCGAAATATTACAAGATATAGCACTTGTGGCCGAAGCACAACTTGAACTTAGACTCACCTCGTGTTTTTCAATGTAAGTTTCTTCTCTTCGATGTCTTGTCGAGCACTTTTGATGCACCCACACAATGCTATAAACATTTTAAAGCACGGTTCACACTGTGCTATACTGGGATTTAATAGCACTCGGGTTAAGTTGTAGTGGTCTCGAGCGCTGATATAGCACTCGGCTTCGCCTCGTGCTATATCAGCCCTCTCGGCCACACCCCTCGTGCTATTAAATCCCGGTATAGCACTGTGAACCGTGCTTTAACTATTAGATAATGTTGTAGTACTACTTACTACAGCCAATATGAGATAAGGAATTTTGGAATGTCAGTAATTTCATTACAAGCGGGCTACCATTAAAATAAGTGAATCTCATGTCTAGTCGGGTAGGGGTGGAGGGAGTTTGCAGCATTATACGATGTATGTACAAGTATTATTGGTAAGAAATAATTATTAACTATAATCTTTATCATTATCAACAGGTGTAACCATGTTCTAGAGGAGTGTCCTTTTGCGTGTGGTCAAACCCTCCCACGTCATTTGATACAGGAGCATAAAACACGGCAGTGTGTCAAACGGCCAATTGAAGTTCAGCTGGAGTGCCTCAGCCAGGACATGGGAGAGAGACTGAGAGCACTGGAGTCGAGATATGAAGACAAGATGGCGGCACTAAAGAGCAACATAGCCACACTGGAGACGACCATTCAAGACCAGGAGAAGAAAATGGAGGAACAGGAGAAACAAATGGAGGAACAAGAGAAGAAAACAAAGGAGCAGGAGAAGAAAATGGAGGAGCAGGAGAAGAAAACAAAGGAGCAGGAGAAGAAAATGGAGGAAAAGTTATTGAAACAAGATGAACAGCACAAACGGCAACTTGACGAGCTAAAGTCGAAATACGATGAGCGAATCACAACACTTAAACAGCAAGGAGTGCAACAGGCAGAAAAAGAAGAAAAGAAGCTAGCAATACAAGAGAAACGACTTACCAAAGCAGAGGAAATTCTCACAGCACAGAGAGAGGAGTTAAAGATTGTACAACAGGAGAAATTGGTGAAGCATCAATTGAGTTTGGATGACCACAAGAAAGAGCTGGTATCATTAAACAAGGAGCTGAAGACAAACCTGTCAAGACTAGCGAGTCAGGACAAACAAACCTTGGATGAACTTAAAAAGTGGAATGAGAAGGTTGATGATATCGAGAAGAAAGTAAACCATGCTGAAGAGAAGAGTATGAACCGTTTGGCATCATTAGAGGTTTCAAGTACTTCATGTATGAATGGATTGAAGACAATAGAGCAGAGATTAGAGGTTGATACCAGGTTGTCCTGTGAAGCTGTAATTCCTGTAGCAGCTGAGAAAGCCAAGTTTATTAGGAGGAAAATAAGGGAGCAGGATTCTGTTCAAAAAGATGATGATGTCCTTGTCAAGGATTGCCTTAATGACCCTGATAATCCATCCATCCGGCTCCAAATAGCTTCATTGCTGAAACTAGCTGAGATGAAGTCTAAAATGTCAGAGCTGGTTTCATCAGTTGTGATTGAAACCATTTTGTTTCCACCAGAGAAGTCAATGGTCTTTCAGTTCTTGTTTAAGAAGGGTGCCGCAAGCAAGATACATGTAGAATTAGAGACATCCCTGACTGCATTTTTTCTGACACCCCGGAATACACCCTTGACTGTTGCACTCATTGTAGAAAGTAAGTGCATGAAGTATGATAATTTCATGACATAATCACAATATATATATAGCTGATTAAATGGTTCTCTACGTACTCTTTATAGAGGAACGTCGTGCTGTCCATATAATTGGAAGTGATTGTAATAAAGTTGGCTCTTTGAAGTCGAAGATGACCAAAATAGTTTCATCAATCATTGTTGAAACCATTTCATTTCAACCAGAGGAGTTGATGGTTTATAAGTTTTTGTTTGAGAGTCAGATGGGCGAAAAATGGGGAGTACAAGACTCGATCCCGGAATTTGCATTCATTTTTAAAAGTATAATAATTTATTATTATTCATTTTTGTTGCAATAGCAATTCGATAAATTATTTTGACTCTATAGAGAAATGTTGTGCTGTACACATAGTTGGAATGGATCAAGCTTCAATTATGCGCATGAAGTCGAGGGTACCTGAATTAGTTGTTGTTAAAACTGTTTCGTTTCCACCAAAAAAGACTGAGGTTTTCCTATATTTGTTTGAAGGAAAAGGGGAGAAGAATTTCACAAGGTTTCGGGATAATCTCCAATCCATTACCATCAGTAGCAAAAGTAAGTCATCTATTTATTGACTGTATTGCTGACAATGTCTTGGCTTTATACAGAGAATGACTTAGCTGGAGGCTTTGCTGTTCGAATAATTGGAATTGATTGTGAGGTTGAAATAATTTGTTCTAAACTTAAAGACTTCAAAGAAAACCGTCCAAATAATAATACAATTCACATAAGAAATATGTCAGTAAGAAGGAGAGAGATTGAACGATTTGCAAGGTCCAAATCAGTTAGGGTCTGCTCGTCTCAATATTCTGAATTCATAGAACTGCGAGGGGGCACATATGATGTTTCACAAGTGGTGGATTATATTGATGACATAAATTGATGTATTATCCCTTTTCACACACACACAAACTGTTATTTTTATTATTTTTTAATTATATAAATTTATAATTTAATACACATGAAATGCATGGGCAGAGGGTCATTTAGATTCATGGATTGACATGTATTCTCTGTGGATACTTGATGGTATATAAACTTGTGTGCGGCATGTCACTGTTCATTCCATAAATTACTGCAAGAAATGTCATTATTGAAGTATGGGTGAAGCCTATAGCAAGAGGATCATGAGTTTAGGAGGAAATCATGGCAATATAAACTAAATCACATCAATGTAATTAATATTTTTTGTCTCATATCTTTGGTTATGTTGCCGGATCGATCAATCGTGCGATAATATTAATACCTAAATTAATGTGCATGCTCACTGAAATTTCTTGCCTTTGGCTTGATAGTACGTATCGTGCACAGTACCTTTTGTTGAAATTAATGTATGTAATTAAAGTATAGGTTTTGAGGATGGCATGGTTTATTTACCTCTATGTTACTAATAAACTAATGACACCGAGTCATTTTGGTAAGCTAGTGTGATATCTCATACTATTTGATAGCTGGTGTACATGTAGTGTTGCTTACTGAATTATTTATTTTTGCAGTTATTCATAGTCTAAGATTTATTTGTTAATGGTATGGATACTAGATAAATGGTAAAACTTGTGTGCCATGAATATCATTCACCAGCATAACAGAAAGGTATAAACATATTCATAGACCTCATGCCCAAATATGGAAATAGGCATATTCCTGTAAAGAAAAAGCTACTGCTTTGGTACCAGTACAGGTATATTAAAGATTCAAGTAAAAAAAAAAAGGAAAAAAAAAAACATTGATTCTCTAAAGAAAATGAGGAAACTGTTCCTGCAAATAAAGCCATCCTCAGCATTTCTACAACGTACCCACAGCTTACCATTGATCATTTGGCTGTTGTGTTAATTATTATTTATAAGTCTCTTAATTTAACTAGCTTCATATAGCTATTGAGACTATTATTGTTAAAAAAGAAACAGTGCATGTAAAGGATTTTCATTAGGGACTCCTGCAATCATATAATGGCATACATTACATCTAGCTCTGCCCACACACTTTCAGCTAGGTTATTAAACAGACAAAGCAATTATTAAAATCACTCATAAAACTTACATGAACGCTCAGCTACAGTAACATTGTGAACTATAGGTTAAAAAGTGGACACACTGTGTGGCACAGTCATGAATTCATTATCAATTTATAAACATATTCATACACCTATGCCCAAATATGGAAACGGGCGTATTCTTGTAAACAAAAGAAAAGCTACTGCTTTGATACAGTATACTGAAGTTTCAGGTAAAAAAAAAAAAACATGGATACTCTAAAGAAAATGAGGAAACTGTCCCTACAAATCAAGTCATCCTCAGCATCTCTACAACGTACCCACAGCTTACCATCGAAGAACAATTCAATAGAGTACGTACTGCAACACTTGGATGACATCAAGATAGCTTACTACCAGAACAATAAGCTATCCCTACGTACCACCACCAATGGCAACCTGATGCTGTTCTTCCCGGACAATTCCCCGGCACAGTTGCCGCCGAACATGATAAGGTGTAAAGTGCTAAGTCACGCATACGATGGGACCCACATAGAACAAAACGAGTGCCAGATCTACGAATCCAACATTGGCCAGTATATCGTATCGTTCACTCCAATGAACAGGGGGATGAGTGAGGTGATTGTGATGATCGGTGACAATGATAGAGTACGGTATTCACTTAAAGCACCCGTTTCCATCCCTCCAATGGAGAGGGGTGTACCCACAAATACATTCTCTGGTAGGCTCAAGTACCCTTACACAACTGAAGTACTGAGAGACGGCACTGTTCTAGTGGCTGAGTATTTCAGTAATAGGATAACGTTTCTTAATAATAGGGGTAAAGTCATTAAGTCAATAGGGTCGTTGGGGTACAAGTTTGGCCAGTTCAATCATCCAGCAGGTCTGGCCATATCACCGAGGGGAACCATACTGGTCACAGATCGTGATAATCACCGAATACAGGAGCTAGACATGAACGGAGAATGGATAACATGTGCTGGGAGACAAGGGAGTGGGCCTCTACAGTTTAATAGACCAGAGGGTCTAGCCGTTAGCCCAACCACTGGTATGATATACATAGCTGATTGCTGTAACCACAGGATACAGGTACTCAATCCCGACTTCACATTCTCACATTTTATGGGTAGATTGGGTGTGGAAGAGGGCCAGTTCAAGCACCCATTCGATCTAGCATTCGACAGTCATGGATACCTTTATGTCACCGATAGATGCAATGATAGGATCCAGCGTATAACACCCGATGGACAGCAGTGTAACGTAGTGCGCTCTGATATATCCGCCCCTACTGGTATAACCATTGATGATCATGATATACTGTACGTCTGTGAGTTTGACATCGACTTAATCGTTGCTCTAACAACCACTGGTGACTTCGTACCCTGTGAGCTCCAGGGGATGTGTAAAGGTCCCTATGGAATAAAGTTTAACCAGTTTAATGGTGATATATTGGTGTGTGACACTAGAAATAACAGAGTACTGGTATTCTAATGAATTATACAGTATTATACCAAATGGGAGGGGGTTTGGAATTGTAAATAGCTGATTTATAATAGTGCAATAATTTTGTAGCAGTTGTGTGTGGTTTAAAAACAATTAAAGTATATTTTAGTCAATTCACATGGCCATGTGTTTTACAATTTACAATACCTTTTACATGTACTAGTCATAACATAAACTGCAGATTACCAACTAATTAAATTACAAGTACCACACCCAATTTGTGGGCTCAGTAGCACCTACTGTATGCTGTACATGTACACGTATATGTGTGTATGGATTGAGCATATCAGATGGGAAGTAATTAAATCATTTCCTAATGGAAAATTATCGTTAATAATTAATACTGTACATAAAATAATATACACCAGAAATTTCCAGTGTGTTTAATATTGTGAGCCACTTTGTAGGCCTTATGACATGTACGTATAATTAACAAAGAGACAAATATTCATCTCGGTAACAAAGCATGAATGAATTACTTGGCAAAACAACTAACAACTGCAATATCCCAGACAGACGATAACCAATAGAGTGGGGTGATGGGTACACATTACTATAGTATATTATAGAGACAGACATAAGCATGTCTTACAACACTACAATGTGTGTAGACTATACCAAGAATAAAGAGGCAATAAACATTTCCCTAAGTGTGTGGACATACATGTATGAGGGTAATAGTATACCGTATAGCTGGAAATATTTGCGAGAACAAAGTTGTACGAATTTGCTCGAAAACGAGAAAGTTCAAAACATTGCGAAATTTAATTAAAGCGAAACGTGGGGGCATGATTGAACTAGCCAATGTATAAGAAATTGTATTGCAGATTAAATTTGTGCGTTTTTTTCTCACTCGCAAAATCGCACGATTAAATTCCTCGCAAACTTTTCCGGCTGTACGGTACTATAGTAGCCGGTTCGTGTGTGAGTAATAGCAAATGTTCTCTATTAATAGACATTTGAAATGCTCTCATGTCACAATTCAAGAATATAAAAGATTTTTAAAAAAAACATTGAAAACTCAAATGACTTACTGCTATTGAAACATGTGTGAAATAATGACACACCTATACGGTAAGCTCTATTAAAGGTTGGTTCACAATACAACATAAAAGAAATGCTCTTTTATAGTAAACTATAAACTACTGATCAAAAGCCAGTAATCATTGGCTCCTAAACAATTGACAGATACCAATGCATTTGTTTTCCATAGTTTTCAAGTATAACTGTAAAAGAGGTCGATATATGACAGCTGTAATTAACAGGTCTCAGCAAAAGGATGGTTAAAACTTGCATACAAGACATAAGGTAGCCACATTAATTAAACTCGTATTGTTTAAGTGTACAGTATCAAGGATAGTAACAAAGTAAGGGAAAAATGGAATACATACAGGTATTTACATATGGTTTAAAGAACAGGTGGTGAGACGGTTGCTTGTCTCTTTCTCTCATTCTTAGTATGGAGTTTCGTGTACATTATAAAAAATAAGCAAAAAGCTAATTAATGCAGTAACATGCACACACAAATATTACAACCCAGATCAGTGTAAAGCTAGGCTTGCAATATTACATTGGGTGAGTATTGCATGGGAAATTTGACCTTTTTGACACTTGCTCAACAATGGAACAGTAGAGATTCTACTCTAGTGTGAACGTTGCATCATAAAGTAAACCTATAGCTTTGCAGCATTTCCTTATAAAGATGTTTGCTAGTGGTACCACACATGAAAAAACAAACAAACTAATAATACACCTGCATATACTGCAGATGTACTTATGGTAAACATTTTCATAATCACAATCTACAATATCTGTAAACCAGTAAAGAGCAAGTGAAGGGGAGAGGGAGCTAAATATAAGCAGACATATAACACATGTCAAGGTTACACCAAGCAAAGTCATAAAGATCAGCATAGCGGAATGGGGTGACTTGTTTGCACAGCTGTTCGAACACTTGTGAACACAGGCTTCTATTGCATGTAGTGACAATAGGAACAATACACAATAAAATTATCACACTATCACATACAGTACAGGCCATATAGGGTATAAGCATATATTACAGTATAGCTATTTCCTTAAAAGGTAATGGGTATATACATAGTAAAGAGGGTGGAACAGGGGAGTGAAGAGGGTATATATATAATCATTACTTACACCAACATCACACCACTATACTGTTGCTATGGACTATCAAAACAAATGCCACCCACAACAGACACCATACAACTGGGGACCAGGAATGCACCAGTAATGTAGTTAACCTACAATAAAGGAAATAAAGAAAAGAATATAGTTACAATGTCAATTGTTACAATACAAAATGTATTAAAAGCTCCTCCTACACATGTATGACAGCTGGTACTGTATTCATATGTATGTACAGTATATGTGTCTAATATAAGCCGCTATATATAATAATCTATACCAATTATGATCAAGCAAGGATCCACATTTTCCTTTTTCAATGAATTTCCAAAGAAATGGCATAAATAAAAATAAAAAATAAATAAATTGAAAGTAACTAATAGTTTAATCATAGAGTGGATGACCTCAATACTTGTTCGTACTCGATCCTGAAGAAATTCCACAAGACCCTTCGCAGTATTTCCAACAGTATGAGTGAGGAATATATAACGTCCGAGTCCATATGGTACACAATGGCTAAGGTTAGCTTGACCACGCAAGCAAACCTGATAAAAAAGTCTAATATAATGGCAACTATATATGTCCATTTACGATACAGTAGCGTAGATCGAAACACGTAGCATCCATCCCACACACGGCATAGGCCCCAATCCATCACCACGTCCCAGTAGAAGGTGTACAGAGCATGGAACAGGGCAGATATCATCCATGCCACTATCATCCAGCCAGTCCTTTGAAGGTTCAAGTGTTCAAAACTCCAGTCGCCTTTCAGGGATGGTTTTACGCGAACGGCAAAGCAGGTGGCAAATACCACAACAGGGAAGGTGGTGAAGTATTTCACAGCGTTAAACAAATGTGCCACCTTTCTGGTATTGTAGTAACATCGGAGACACTGGAGGAGACGCCATAGAGCTGGGAGGCAGGAGATTATCGGTCGAATACCGTTGGACACCATTGTACAGCTTTTCAGGTGAACCGTGTTGCTGTCCCAGGAACTCCAGGTGAATGAATAACAGAATAAGTACTGAATGTCCAGCATTATAGCTAAGAGGCTGTTGAGTTGATCAGCGAACCAGAAATCGGCAAACAGCACAACCACTAAGGGAGCAATGAGAATACGAACGGAAACTAACAGGAAGCTGTAACGACCGACTCTATGGAGCATGTCAAACGGGTTTATCCAGAATATCAGTATAGCAATCCACATTAGGAATCCTGTGACCTTGTCCGATACGAACAGAGCCTGTGACCCTGTGATTAAGCACACTACGATCATTACTGTGAACAGGATACTGAAGGTATTGCCGATACGAAACATGAACGAAGGAGTTGGCGTACTCTTGCGGGGGAAATCGAATATGGAGATGTAGTTGATGCCTGATCGTGCCCACACCATCATGTTGAAACCAATGAAATACATGTAGCCCACTATCATCAAAGGGCTCCTTAGGAGGCGTAGCAGTATGGTCCAACGTGAAGAAGGCTTATACAACGGGAATACCACAATGGCAATTGAAGACACCAAGAGAATGATGAAACCCAGCACATCGAGACATTTCATGCGCTCTTTTTTGGCTCGTTGAAGGGTTCGTAATTCGAGGATTTTGTTGGAGTTGTCGTTCTGTTTGGCATAGTTATGGAGTTTGGTGTCGATTTCTGAGATACACTCATCGATTCGGTTTTCCAAGTCTGCTCGTTGGGATTGGTGACTGTTGAGTAGTTTACGAGGCGTGTCATCTTCGTGCATGCGATGATCGTAAATACCCACTAGTTCGTCAAGTTGCTGCATTGAAGTGTCTATGGTCTTCTTCATGGTGAGACACACCTCCTTGATGCGAGTTAGGAAGCCCATTGCTGAACCTAAGTGGTCTTCCTCGATACCAGAGTCACCACCAACAGAAACAGTGTCCATTTCATCTGTTTTTTCGCTGTTTAAACTTTCGGCTTCAGCATCGGGGTTGACTAGTTCCAACATGGCTTGCTTCTCTTCGAAGTTGCGGAGTTCTTCGTCTATCTGCGACATGTGGAAGGAGACGAAACTGAACAGAGAGTTTAGTTGGGCGTCTAGTGCTGTGGTGAAATTACTCGTTGAAGAAACCAATGGAAGGCCAGTATCTATCAATGAGTCCACGCGAGAGTGTTTCTTCTTCACAGGCGGTTTCTTATCGGTGGTAGATTCCACGTAGACTGTTTCGTTCTTTACTACGTCATCTTTGTCGCTAGTACTTTCACTCTTTTCGGGTTTCTTTGTTTCTTCTTTGACAGGTAAAAGCTGTCTGAGTATGTGTACATCTATTGTAAAGCTAGGTACGATACTACCGTAAGAGACGCTTCTGTAATGGTTTGATGAACGCTTCCTTCTGGGGCCTGTAGCTGTGTTGATCGGAGACAGTAAACGTTTAGTCTCGTCCTCTTCGCAAATCTCTACCACTTCGAAGGAAAAGTCACCCATAAAAGACCTTTAGTAGGTACTACGGGACGAGCCGGATGGTTTACAAAGACTATAATCTATCCAGAAGTTCCACCATTGAATAATGAATTATTGAAATGATACGAAATTATAAACCGCCGTTTCCATAATAATCGCGCGATATTTTTGCATGCGTACGTAAAATGTCGTAAATCCCATGATATTCACGTGCACATCCTATACGGAAACTAAAATGGGGCATGCATCAAGCAAGAAAACATAAGCATATCATGCATCATGCATGCATGCTTATATTGACGACGTGTGATATGGTATTATAATTCAATATGATACTGTTGGAAAATAATTAGTTTTATTATTGATAATTATAGTTAAACAATAATAATTATTATTGGAATTAACAACAATTAGTACGTAAACACAATAAGATTAATGATACATAAAAAAGAAAGAAAATAAACTGAAAATAACAACAAAACGAATCCATTAAAAAAAAAAACCTAATTATTCCTTACAATGATTTAACATGCAGTTAATAGTTTATAGCAATAAATTTTTTTGTATCTGAAAGTGAAAATCAATCAGAGGGTGGAGTTTGATGGTGACCATTACTTGATGGCACAATATCAACAGGAGACAGGTAAGGGTTAGCAGCAGATAGGGTAACCTGAGGAATAAAATAAAAAATTATTAACAATTGGTTACACTAGCTATAATCTCATGAATCATATAGTATTCAAAAGGAAATACATTGTTCACTGGGTGAGACTAGTACGAGAGTGTCTATAGTGAAACCCTGTCGACAAGGGTGTCTTATAGATTAATACGAGGTATAGGAAAACAACCCATTGCAGAACCAAGTAGTCTCTAGCATGTAATCAGTACACATGGGACTGTAAAAGTGTCCTGAATAACAGGTTTTACTGTATACACTGTTACATGTTGTCTGGTACCATGATGATGGGGCAAAGCAAACAAGATATTACAAATAGTTTACTTAATATGCATCTACGTATACTTCAAGAATGCTATTGAAAACACATTTTTTAATTGTTAAAGATATCATCAGTGACTATATATGAAATCAAAACCTAATACAGTGTAATATGGATCTCTTGTACACTATACAGTAATTCTCTAGTATTCAACAAATATGACAGATTGCTGGAAACTATTTTATTTAGCAAATGGAATTCATTACTATAGTATTACTCCATAAGGTTATCCATACTCAACCCATCACCAAATATAGCCATTTCTCTTTGATGTTATAGTAGTTTCCATGGAATACTACTATTCATACATGGTCCACACTACCCTGATATAGTTACACTGTACATAAACACACTACACCCACACACACACTATACTATACATTACTACAGTACTATTATACTAACTCACTTTAGTGTTAACTGAAGAGCTATTGTCGGTGATAACTGAGTTGCACTCATCGTAATCATGCTCATCTGTTTCCTGGATGGTCACATGACTTGGACGACCTGAATTCATCTTATTCAGTTGAAGGTGATGGTGACTCACGTCACTGACTTTGGAGTGGGCGGGGCTACTGCTTTGGCTGTCGCTTGAAAACGATGACATGCTCTCTGAAGAGAGTCTATTCTCTTTCCGATATTCTTCCTCTTCTAGTGATGGCAGTTTGTGTCTGGTATTGCTAGTATGGTTTTCAATGGGTCCACCTCCTGGTACTATATGGTCCGGTATATCTGAGTAATCACTGTACTGGTCAGAACTGATTATTGATCCATCATTATGAGGCAACGAGTGCTGTCCCAAATCATTCTTCACAAAGTTACCCTCCATGTGGGCCGGATCTGAAGCTACTTCCGAATACAAACCCGATTCGGGTCTGGTTAACCCCTGTGTGGGCGGTTGGACGTCGCCCGGTCTGATTACCATTGGGACCTGATGAGGTCGTTGTTGCTGGTGACCGAAACTGTTCATTCTATGCGGTGGTATATCTGGTGGTCTAAATGACCCACCATGGTTGTTTCTTACATCTGATGAGCTATGGGTTAATGATATGGGACTGTGTGAAGATTGTGGATGGGGTGAGAGAACTGGTTGACTGGCCATGACGCCTGTGGCTGTGTGTGGACGTCTAGGGTTGGGGAGGGTGTTGTGGCCCATTACTGGTGATCCTCCCGATTGGTGGCAGGTCTTTGAGTCACTGGGCACTTCATAAGCCTTGGGCAGGTTAGGGGAAGACGGGTTTTCGTCCATCTGAGGTACATTGCTTTCGGTGAATACGGAACTAGGCGTGGCGCTACTCAAATCAGATAGAGGTTGTGATAACTGTGGCATTTGGGGACTCGAAACAGAGTGGCTCCTGAACTGATGATGGGCGGGGGGGTCTAGATCCAAGGGTAGGAGCTCGGGAGGGGGGTGATGGTGGGGAGGGTGGGGATGCTGTGTAGCCGATAGTGGTGGCAGTTGGTGTGAGGGCTGTGACTGGTGATGATGGTGGAAGTGGTGCTGATCAGCCGAAGAGAAGCTCATCCCGTGATGGAACTGGTTGGGTGAGGTGGTGGTTTGATCGATGAGATGGGCACTCATACTGGATACACTAGGGGTTCGGGGATGAGGTGATTCAGCAGGGTAGGCAGGAAGGGGACGATTAGACATACGGATTGAGTCCATTCGACTATTAAAAACAAACAAAAAAATCAAATAAAAAATATCAACGTGTACATGTAGCATAGTACAGTGTACATGTACTGTACATGTATGTACATGCACTTTCAGTGTAACTAACCCCATGAACTTGTTATTTTCATCCATATTACCGGCTATCTCTAGATTGGAAAATAATATACTGTAAATATAAATATAATATGAACACAATTTTCACAGTAAAACACACTAATCTACACATTTGTACGCTTAACTTGAATTACGTTGAAATCAGTATACCAAGCATAGAAAAAAACAACACAATACATAAAATATATACATGTACTATTTGTATAATGTTACTATAGTTAAAACACAAGAGCACTGGAGAGGAAGGGAATAAAGGAAATACATGTACCTGCTGACAACACAGAAAACCTACAGAACTCGATATATACATGTACAATGTGTGGCGCCAGATACACATGTAGACTCCTGTTTAATCATTGCGTCATTAAAGCTAATTGGCAACAGTGAAACTTGGCATGATTTAATATGTACAGACAATCACAATACTAACAAGATTAGTCTTAACCTTTCTATAAAAGGATTCCAGAATATTACTACAGTACACACTATACCACTACACGGTACACTGGAAACGGTGAGTGATCTTCAATCATGCATATTTCAACCACACACTATTCTACTTTCACACACACATACCCCTAAAGTGTACAACAAAGCACATACCATAAAACACATGACAAAGAATACTGCATTCCTGGAATATCATGACTTAATTTATATTTTATTCAGAGTGTTTTTGCATCTGAACATAAAGTATTCCTCAATTATGTGCATACAGTGGTATTGTTGTTACACAATTTAAAATAATCAATTATTATTGCAAAAAAAAAAAAACTCAGAAAATGATGTGCCCGAATAATTTTTTTGTACGAGTTTTTTTCCGGAACGAACAAATCCCGGAACATATACACATGTACATGCACATAAAGTTTGTGTACTGGTACTCGTGTTTCCCTTACCTCTTGCATAGACACATTTCTTCTTCCTATCGTAGTTTATCTTACACAGTATAACCACAACAGTGGCACATATAGCCAACAGGACACCAGCAGGTACGGCCAAATAATACCATACCTGACCGATCGTCAGGTTCTCGTTATCTTGGGTTGCAGGGGGTGGTGGCTTTTCTACAAGGACAATCAAATATAGTACTTGATGGACACACTTCCATGCACATGCATGTACAGTACATGTATATATTTACACTGTGATGTACATGCACATGCATGTAACTTTGCAATGTTTCATTTTTTGAAGTTTTCGCATAGCACACGCCTCAAATAGTTGGAATGAAAAAATTGAGATTTTCAAAGACAAAGTATACTAACAGTCCAGAGACGAAGTACAGTATACATGTATGTATACTAACAGTCTAGAATTACAGTATCATATCTGATGCACTAGATACATGTCCTTTGATGTCTCTATACTTACAGTACATGTATTATAATGGATGCATAATAACCAACCTATTTTGAAGAAATACGGTTCGCTGGGTACACCTAAACCACCACTGGAGCGGGCACTGACTGTCACAATGTAGGAGTGGTCAGGCTATATACAGAGAGATATACAAAGGAGAGAGAGGGAGGGCAGCATTAGGATATTGACAATGTACATTGCATACCAGACATAAGGTACATGTACACATGTACATGTATGTACATGTATTAAAAATACAGCTGTATCACTATATACAATCATGTACATCAAGTAGAATCAAGTGGTCAAACACACTCACAGATGGTCTCCCCTTCCAAGGAAGCAAGTAAGAAAAAAACCTTAGTGTCGCTATTGAATGCTGGTACTATTAATTGTGATTTTTGCAAATTTAATAACAAAGAAGAACACAATTATTAATATTACACACAATTAATTACATGTAACTTAACACACTAATTGCTTTAACCCTTTTACAGTTTTAGATTAATGTTATTAAGCTGTTACCATGGTTATACATGTACATGTAAGTTAATAGCAGTGGGAGCTTAATCAATAGTTTATGGTAATCATTGCTTGCATAGTGTGGTAAGGTTCACACTTTAATGCACTAGTTTTCTAATATCTAACTGAAGAATTCGGCAATTTGCAATTAATTGTGCCGAAAAGAGTTTCTGAATTTTTACAGAATTAAGTACCCACATTTAAAAATGACACTAAGGTAGAGAAAAGCAAGGAACTTGAACACAATACTTATAGTACATAGTAAATGTACTGAACAACATGTTACCATTGTACATGTAGGCTTGTACCATGACTAGTAGTAATTGACCAATCAGATTGCTTTATTCGAGGTCAATAAATCTCTTATACACCTCCCCC
>JAYJLX010038891.1:0-15305 GCA_036873525.1 Chalinula nematifera
TATTCATGGCCCTCTCTATCCTGGACAGGCTGCACTTAATGGAAACGGAATTCATGAATGGCCTTGAGATGGTAGAATACAGTGAATATACTTCAGACTCCAATACAATGGTTACTCTCTCAACTAAAATGCCATCAAATTTGATCAAACGGCCTATAGTAGAGGCAGTATTCATTAGACCATGCCATCTGGAAGGATTTTCTGTGTTTGATCATGACAATTTTATCTACCTATTCCAGTGCATCCATTCCTGTTCCAATCCTACTCAAGCACTATCACTGCTCTTAGAGTGGATAGCTATTGTCAAATTCAACAATATGGGTGTGAGAGCACTTCCTTTAGGAGCGTGGGAGCTATTTCCTTCCCGGCACTTCAAGTACTTTGAATGCGGATCCAAGTATGGCTCTACACCTCCTCTGGCAACTGTTGGCCAAAACTTAATAACTTATTGTAACCTGAATAAGTTCGGTCCAACATACTTGAGCCATTTGACTATTACAGAAGAATTCCTTTATTCTCCATTTTGGTACGAGTATAAGTCTGCTTTAGATAAAGCCATAAAACAGGCAGAGATTAAAGGTGTTCGAGACCTAACAACCATCAACCCAACGTTAGCCCAACCCATCTACCCACACTTACAGGAACTCCTCTCGCATGTGGAAGAGTTATACTTTGATAATGATACGATGGCATTTGATGGTAAAGAGTATGAAGCATATGTTATTGTGCCTTATATGCTGATGTGTAACGCTATAGCCAACAGGAGTACAGCTAGACTCAAATCCATCCAGATATCTAGAGGGGAATATATAGAAGCGTCTAAGGTTCTATATACAATTGCTGGCTTTCTTGTAGGATGTGATTTCTTTGCCTCATCCTATTGCTATAATGTTGAAATCAGTGATGATGATGGGAACCAATACCGTTACTCACTATGTCCTCCTGAAGGGGAGCCGTATTACATTAAAAGTATTACTCTTGGTTCATCTTCTTGGAACACTATTGACTCCAAAGTGTTTGAAGTAGTACTGAAGAAGCAAATGTCTACGCTAACATCAATCTTTTATGGATTCTGTTCACACTCAAGACTAACTACACCAGAGTACAAACAACTTGTAACAGGAACTCTAGTACAGTTTGTTAAACAACCTCAATTTCGTTCACTTACACTTTGGGATGGGATTCCTGAAGGTATTTCTTATGAGTTAGTTAGAGCCTTCCTCGCCTCCCCAACATCACATGAACAGCAGCTGACTATTACGGTTGTAGAAGATGAGCAAGCAATTGAAGATTCCCACCGATCAGACTACTGTCAACTAGATAAACTCGACTGTCATCCATCCTGCGCTTTATTCAAGAGTATAGAAATTGTGTCTTGTGGTTATTATAAAAGTAAATTAGCTGAAGGAATCAAACAATTACCTCTCAAATTCACTGAATGTGTATTATAAGTAACTTTACATAATAATAATTATTATGCTAATGTATTTAATGTTTTTGCTATTATTTTTGTTATGAAATTGTTTGCTAATTCATGTGGGAATCATGAATAAAATTAACCACGTATAGCCCTATATAACGTGAAATCCAATATGTGTTTAAAATGTGAAGAATATATATGAAATATGTATGCTGTAAGAGTCCCATTTGCTGTTCAATCAGATAGCTTAATATACTGGGCGATTTGACCCTTGCACTCTCCTCTTTTACATTGGATAACATTTCGTAAGCATTGTATTGTGGATGAGTGTATGCCTACAAAGATGATTAGAGGATTACGGAAGTATATTATAAAGTTTATAAACTATTGTATAAGTGTTGATGATGAGACGTGTGTCATGGGTGAAATGTACATGTATATATAACCACATGGACTTAGTATTATTATTATAGCAACTTTCTACTTCCTTTCAACAGTACAGTCTTAACAGTTCCTCTCTCTCAAGGGATGAATGGTTGGATCCCCAGCAACTAGCTGCCCCTCAAGGGCTTGGCGTCTCCAGTTGTTTCTGGCTGGAAGTTGGTTCCCATGGTAGAGACACCCGAGGGATATTCAGGGTACGTACATCAGTTCCAGAATGTACGGTATTATACTTTATCCTATTAATCACTTGTTTGATCAATTGTATGCTGCATGGTGTTATATATACCAGCTGTAATTAATGTGGTTAACTGAGGCAATATAGGTGTATGTGTACAAACTACAATGAAGCTATTTACGATAAACAGTCATCACTTTGATTTAGATACAATAGCAGTCTAATCTAGAGTTGGTTTTTTTTTCTATTTTTATTTTTTTCTAGATTGAGCAGTTTTGCCTGACTAGTCCCAAAGATGATGAGTCGTGGAAAACGTTTGAACTGATGATCTCAAATGCTGGAGAATTCTACCAATCCCTCAGCATTCCTTATCAAATAGTCAACATTGTTTCAGGTATGTACATGGAAACTACTGTGATCAGCGTACTGTATATGTGCAGATCCCTGGGGTACGTATCCTATAGAGTGTAGTTGATGGTTGAAAATAGTGTTAGTAGCTATTTAATTTGGCAATTCGTGGTACAGAATGAAGTATGATATATGTACAAAGCAAAATAGAAACCACAAAATGCACGAATATGGGTCCAGAACATGGTATTCTATTATGACTAGTATTGAATAATTACCAGCAAGATGAGGGGGGTCGTAGTACCATGCAGATATTCTTAGACCCTGTTGTATACCACCAAGTAATCTTTAGAACAATAAGGCGTTTTCATATAATCATGTTACTTCTGGAAATTCATAAACACGGCAGCCATGTTGGAGTACAACTTTGTATTGATTGAGACAGAATTTGTAGCAAAAATACTTATTTTCAAACACGTAAGGGAAACTTGGCTATATAGTTACATTATTTATAGTATTGAAACAGCTAATTCAAAACGCGAAGCTGCTACTCGATTAATACCGCAAAGTAGTACACCAACATGGTTGCCACGTTTCTATTTATTGCCATATATATTTGCTCAGTCATTTGATGTATGAAAATGTTCTATAGTATATATATATATATATATAATATAATTATAATTATACATATTGCATATATTTGCTGTACATTACAGAGTACTTTAAGTTTGTGAAGCCGTGCAGCCCTGATTGCTGACTGAAGGAACAACAGCATTACTAGCAGCAGGAATAAAGAATAAGCAGCTTTAGTGATTAATTATTACTGTTCAATTACAATGATTACAAATTTTGATTTTGAGTAGCTGTAGTTGTTAATAATCGGTCACACCTTTTCTTTTAAAAACTTATGATCAAAGATTTTTATTTTTAATAATTGACCACGCCTTTTTAATTAACTAGCCGACTAAGCACACAATAAGCATGTCTTTGGACCTTATTCTCTTTAGAGATGACCAAGGTGGGGACTCAGGGAAGATGAGGGATATCCAAACGAAAAGGTTCAAGGATGTCAGCCATGTTGATAAGGTTGTCGAGACAGATACAAAATGGAGGAAACGTAAGTGAAATGGTGAAAGCCGGTGAAAGCATTTTACATGAACAAACCCTTTTGACACATGTTTCAGGTTTTTTATTAAGCTATGTCAGTTATTTATTAATTACTCCATATTATTATTGTACAGTACGATTTCAAGCCGACAACTGGAACAAACTGAAAAAGATCTGTAGCAAAACCATTGGTTCGAAAATGAAGGTAACATTATTAAAAGTTAATTAACAATCATTGTTCAGGGGTCATGGAAAGAATTCATGCATTAGTCTATTTTCAAACCACAAACAATACAATTATTTATAGCAGTAATTGTCGTCACACTTGTGTTATATGTACATGTATTGGGAAGGTGGGTGTGGTTTAGTCACATCTTTTGAGGCAATTATTGTGGTATGTTGTTAATGTATAGTTTTATCAGGCATTAAATGCATCGATTTTTTCAGGGCAGAAGATTCGTTTTGCATGTGATCTACATAATATATGTGCATCAATAAGAATTGACGAATTTATTGCCTTAACGAAAATTAGGGCTTTACCATATTTATGAAAAATTATAATCATAAAGTATAGTGTTTATCACATCATTATAATTTATGAGCATTAAATGATTCCCTTTGTTTACAGAACAAGGAACCTCAAGGTGACAGTAACGAGTTACCCCAACAGATCATTGACAAGTTGGACTCCGTGACAGCTGAGGACCTTCAGGTATGGCCACACCCCCTTCTCAGTATAAGCATATACATTATTAAGGCAACACTATTGATTTAAGATTATTAGTGGTATTTATAATGAGCGAATAGCACTCAATAGAAGGTACATAGTTCTATAGTATAGAGATTGAAACTAATATTGATCGTTTTGGTGATCACTATTATTGTTAGACCTTTAATTTTGTTGTAAAAAAATTCAGTATTCCCATACAACCTTGCCAGCTAAAGTCAGTTCATGTTGAGTTGAGGATTTGCTCATTAAATATTCATCTAAGATTCATTAATTATGGCTATGCACCGCCCACGCACTTCCGTACTTAATACATTATAAATGGAAAGTTATTGCCCAGTAATTGCCAATGAATACTAATGAGCAAATCCTCAATTCAACGTGAACACACTTAGTGTCCTACTACTTTTAATTTTGTGGTCGAATATTCAAAAACATACATAATTATACTCTTGGCACTCTACTGTGTGTGTATATGTATGCATATGCCCATGTGCTTGCTTTTACCAAGTATAGTATGACAATACTTTGGATGTAACACTGTGTCACCATCCATGTATTTCTTTTAGTATTCACATTTGCTCAACTAGTGTCCTATTGTAAACCAGGTTTAATACATAGATGTAGCTATTGTCACCCTCATATACCCAACATGCCCAGTATATGGAAGAAACAACCGTATACCGTATAGCCCTATATTTTCGCCGTGCAAAACTTTCGTCAAAACACCGGGAAGATGAAGAAACAAAATATTCGTCGTAATTATTTCGTCAAGTCAGCATATTACATTGCCACACCCACACGTGTATTCGCGTATACGGCACGATTATATATTCCATGCCTGATGATTCTAAATTTTCGTCAGGAAAATTTTTCATCAATCTTTAAGCCATGACGAAATGACGAAATTTTTACCTGACGAAAATATAGGGCTATACGGTAGCATATCTTTAAATAAAAGAAAGAAAGGTATAAGGAAGAGAAGAACTGCTAACAGAATTGATATATAGGCCCCTTAAGGCGCTAACAGATCAAAGGGAAATTGACCGAATATTGCTCTAACTAAGTAGGCGTGACTGAAAAGCTATCCGCCATTTTGTAGGGACAAAAACAATGGTTTAGATACGACTGGGTTTGATTTTTTCGATCTGCAGCCTTCTCCAGTCTACGTTTTTTTTTTCAAGCTACATAAATGGATAGCTAACGAAGATTTGCAATGTATGCTATGTCTTTTTTGGCCTATAAAAGTGTTAATACTTTATAAAGCCGGATTTTTATACTTTTCCCTACTGTTTACGTACATTTTATCCCTACAAAATGGCACATACCCCCGCCATTTTAAGCAAAAAGTTGTGAAAATCAGTTATCGCCTTAAGGGGCCTATACTTTCAGCATTAAATCACAAGCATATGCGCTGCTCTTTGATGTAGCAGTTAAGCATTGGCGTAAATCCCCGCTCAATCACACCCATTTGTTGGCAAAATATGCTGTATAAAGTAGTCAGGATTCGATGTAAACGCCTTTATTGCCATTGATTCAAGAATATTTCATGTGATTTGGAGGTACTAACCTATTTACATATGCTATTAACTATCATTTTCAAGCTCACTTGGCGTAATTTCCATGCACCTGTCAGTATTAGCTGATAAAGTCGCTGCCTCCTACTCTTTACTATGTGTTTTTTTTTTGTTTCATGCCAACAATGGTATACAGTAATACATGGAGTAACATGGAAATCAAATACCTGCAGTCTAACACTGAAACCATCTGTACATGTATGCTAATTATCATCATTTCACAAGGTTACAGGAAATATACATGTGTAAAGTCCTATATGCATACTTGAGCCTATAATTCATGATAATAGCATTAGGGTACCGTTAGGATAGGAAGTCAATGTAAACGAGTACATTGACACTGGAATAGGATCTAAATTAACATGTGTAATGTTCTTATACACATACTATAGACCTTGTGTGTGCCAATAGTGTTCATGACTACATCACGATTTAGCAATACCGCGTATTTTGAACAGCAAAATTGTTCAGAAAAGATACTGAAACTTGCTATTGGCTAATACTACCAGCTTTCTCGAGTTACTTATACTCTTATCTGTTCTTAAAGGATTGTTTTAAGTGTGTTTTTTTTGTTCCTTGTGAGTTGATTATATGGTATACCATATACTAAACGATAAATTTCATCTTTTTTCATGTAAACTTGCATTTAAAAATGGGTGGGTGTAAATCTACACAATCTCTGTGATGTATTGATTAGTGTAAATCAAAAGGTAAGGATTGATCTTGCTATATTTGGCAACAGTACAGTATGATGTAATCCCTCTAGTATAAAAATCCAGCTGACTTGCAAATTTGCATCTTCAAATCCTCTGCAGCTGACCAGCATCCCTCCATAATGAGTAGCATACAGCCAACCCTCTGGGACCAGTGTATACTATACATATTGAGTACCATTGATACCTACCCAATCACCCTCCTGGCCATGCTTCCATTCCATATTAGGAAGAAGATATTCATGGCCCTCTCTATCCTGGACAGGCTGCACTTAATGGAAACTGAATTCATGAGTGGCCTTGAGATGGTAGAACACAGTAAATATACTCCAGACTCCAATACAATGGTTACTCTCTCAACTAAAGAGTCATCAAATGAGATTAAACAGTTTGTAGTACAGGCAATATTCGCTAGACCATACTATCTGGAAAAATTTTGTATGTTGGATCATGAAAATTTTATCTTTCTATTCCAGTGCATCCATTCCTGTCCCTGTTCCAATCCCACTCAAGGAGTATCACTGCTTTTAGACTGGATAGATTTAGTCGAATTCAACAGTATGGCTGTGAGAGGACACCCTTTAGGAGCGTGGGAGCTAATTTTTTCCAGGCACTTAAAGTACTTGGACTGGGGATTTGGGTACAACGCTGCACCTCCTCTGCCAACTGCTGGCCAAAGATTTATAACTTACTGTAATCTAAATACATTCGGTCCAACGTACTTGAGCCGTTTGACTATTACAGAAGAATTCCTGTATTCTCCATTTTGGTACGAGTATAAGTCAGCTTTAGATAAAGCCATAGAACAGGCAAAGATTAAAGGTGTTCGAGACCTAACAACCATTGACCCAACGTTAGCCCGACCCATCTACCCACACTTACAGGAACTCCTCTCGCATGTGGGAGAGTTATACTTTGATAATGATACGATGGCATTTGATGGTAAAGAATATGAAGCATATGTTATTGTGCCTTATATGCTGATGTGTAACGCTATAGCCAACAGGAGTACAGCTCGACTTAAATCCATCTATATATCTAGAGTTGGATATCAAGAAACATCTAAAGTGCTACTTGCGATTGCTGGTTTTCTTGTAGGATGTGATTTCTTTGCCTCATCCTATTGCTATAATGTTGAAATCAGTGATGATGATGGGAACCAATACTGCTACTCACTATGTCCTCCTGAAGGGGAGCCGTATTACATTAAGAGTATCACCATTGGTTCATTTTCTTGGAACACTGTTAACTCCGAAGTGTTTGAAGTAGTATTGAAGAAGCAAATGTCTACCCTAACATCAATCACTTATGGATTTCGTTCATTCTCACGATTAACTATACCAGAGTACAGACAACTTCTAACAGGAACTCTAGTACAGTTTGTTAAACAGCCTCAGTTTCGTTCACTTACACTTCGTGGTGAAACCCCTGAAGGTAGTTGTTATGAGTTAGTTAGAGCCTTCCTCACCTCCCCAACATCACATGACCAGCAGCTGACTATTAAGGTCATAGAAGATCAGCAAGTGATAGAAGATTTCGATAAACTCGACTGTCATCCATCCTGCGCTTTATTCAAGAGTATAGAAATTGTGTCTTGTGGTTATTATAAAAGTAAATTAGCTGAAGAAATCAAAAAATTACCTCTCAAATTCACTGAATGTGTATTATTATAATTTCTGTTATGAAATTTTTCACTAGTTTATGTGAGAATCATGATTAAAATTAACCACTCGATTAACCCTATACTGTGAACTCCAATACGTATTTAAAGTGTAATAATGGTGAATGACCTTTGGACGTTTGTTGGATTTAAGTCCAGTGTTGATAAAAGTCTAGTTGACAATGTGATGCTAGCGGGATGTTACATTGACGCTGGAATAGAATCCAATGTAAACATTGCGTCAAAAAGGTCAAATCGCCCACACATTGTCGTTCTAGCATCATGAACTAGGCTTAACATAACATTCCACAAGCATTGTATACCTACAAAGACTTTATTTTATATAACGCTGTAGTGTGGAAATATACATGTATATGAACTATTATTGCATGAATAATGTTCATAATGAGAACTGTCAGGTGTAATGTGTACATGTATAACCATGGACTCAGTATTATTAATAGCAGCTTTCTTTCTTTCTTCCTTTCAATAATATAGTCATTAACAGTCACTCAGATCAAGTCGGTGCAGAAACTAATAGAAGAGGCAAGCGAGAGAGATGCTCAAGAGAGGACATTACTGGAGGAGCAGCGATCATTCCATCTGGCTCAAGTAGGGAACTTCCTTCACCCATCTGTTCCCATATCTAACAATGAGGTAATGTGCCCCGCCCCCTCTAAATTAACACACACACCCACGAAGGAAGAAACCATTATATAGTATAATTGTACATTATCTGTGTATGTGTAAATCACTAGTGTTGGTTACCATTTTTCTACTACAGGACAATAACAGAGTTGAGCGTACTTCGGGTGACTGCTCTGTTCGTAAGAAGTATTCCCATATCGATCTTGTTCACATGATTGATGGTGTGGATATGCAGAGGGGAACTGTTACAGCTGGTAATCGTTGCTATTACCTCAAGGGGCCTCTGGTGTATCTGGAACAGGCTCTAATACAACACGCACTGTCCATCCTGGATCAACAGGACTTCACTCCTCTGTACACACCGTTCTTCATGAAGAAGGAGGTGATGCAGGAGGTTGCGCAATTGAATGACTTTGATGAGATGCTGTATAAGGTTAGGAAGAGGGTGATGGAGGAGGGAAATAGGGAGCAGGGGGGAAGATGGAATTGAAAATTGAATGTTTATTCTGGTTACAGGTGATCAGTAAGAGCTCCGAAATGAAGGATGATAACAGTATTGAAGAGAAATACCTGATAGCTACCAGTGAACAACCATTAGCAGCCTATCACAGGTTTACATGCATGTCAAGGCTTGACTATTAGGCTGAATCATATTTTGGATAATCTCTCATTCCTCTCTCTTTGTCTCAAGGGATGAATGGTTGGATCCCCAGCAGCTGCCCCTCAGGTACTCTGGTGTCTCCAGTTGTTTCCGGCAGGAAGTTGGTTCCCATGGTAGGGACACCCGAGGGATATTCAGGGTACATCAGTTCCAGAAGGTACAGTATTAATTACGTTTTATCCTATCATTCACTTGCTTGATCCATCGTATGGTGTTATATACCAGCTGTAATTGATGTGGTTAACTGTTTATATACAAAATAATGAAGCTATTTACAATACACAGTCGTCACTTTAATTCAGATGACAGCAAATTAATCTAGAGTGGTGTTTTTTTTTTGTTGTCGTTTCTAGATTGAGCAATTTTGCTTGACTAGTCCCAAAGATGATGAATCGTGGAAAACATTTGAACTGATGATCTCAAACGCAGAAAAATTCTACCAATCCCTCGGCATTCCTTATCAAATAGTCAACATAGTTTCAGGTATGTACATGGAAGTGAACAACATACTGTATATGTACAGACCTCTGGGGTAGCCTATAGAATGTACTTAAGAATAGTTTAGTTGCTGTTTAATTTGGTGGTACAGAATGAAGCATGCATATCCATACAGTGGATAGTATTTTTGTTTTATAATAATTACCATTTGAAACACCATCTGATACAATGTAACAAGAATATTGATTATAGCTTATGTTGGTCTGTAGGTGAATTGAATTTGGCAGCCGCCATGAAATACGATTTGGAGGGATGGTTTCCCGGGTCTGGGGCATTCCGGGAACTAGTATCCTGTTCCAACTGTTTGGACTACCAAGCAAGGAGACTCCAAGTTAGGTATGGTCAGACCAAGAAGATGAACCAAGGAGTAAGTACAATAATGTTTAAATAGTTATACTTAATTTGTCTGTCTGTCCGTCTGTTTGTCTGTCTATAGGCCGAGTATGTTCACATGCTCAATGCTACCATGTGTGCTACAACTCGTACCATGTGCGCCATCTTGGAGAATTACCAGCAAGATGATGGGGTCGTGGTACCAGATATTCTCAGACCCTATATGCCACCAAGTAATCCATACTATAGTATATTTGTATACATAATTATTATGTGCTGTTAATTCTTTTATCAACAGAGTATAAAGAGTTTTTGAAGTTTGTGAAGCCAGCTCCGATTGAAGAACCACTGACTAAGAAACAACAAAAGCAAGCTACAGGAATGAAGAATAAAGAAGACAAATAAAGATACATTTTATAGTTGTATTGTTCAATGATTATTAATTTTTGATTTATTTTATCTTTTGACCAATCAATAGTATTTCAATATTAATTTATTATGCGTTTTTTTTTTTTACTTTGTTAGTTAAATTAACCATATCACATATATTATATAGTATTAATGTGGCGTGCATGGCAATGCTGATCATCAATGCATATACAGGTTTGTAATTATATATTATACTAAGTTGAAACAATAGATTAGCAGGGTTTAAAAAAAACAAGCATGCGTGCATATTATGTTCATGCACATATGTACATGTATGTAGCCTAAAGACCTATAGCTATAGCTGCTGCATATGCCTGCGCAGAGAGTGGATCCCTATACTAACTATATAATTAATCTTCACTGACAATAATTATTTTTTTTTATAAAAGGTATGAAGGAAAAAAAAACATGTAAAAGGAAGAATACTTTAATAGATACCAATTGTTTGGTTGAATAGTAATATAATTCTCTATCTAACATATAATGCATTCAGTACAACAACAATAATAATAATATAAAACAATAACACAAAAAAAGAACAATGAAATAAAATTATTTCCATGTTTTATTAAATAACGACAAAAAAATCCCCAGAACTAATTAATAACTATTAATAACATACTAGCCACACCCTCTTTCACCTCTTGCTCTTACTAGTACTGTTCAGAGGGAATACTGGTGAAGACTCTTTCCTCTCTCTTATGTAAGATGGGATGGGTGACGACTCGCGGCTACGCCTATAATCTAATGTTTCACTAGTTCCAGTTGTAGCCAGGGTGCTAATTGAGGGAGATGGGACAAGGCCCGAGGGTAAGGGCCCAGTATATTCCATTATAGCGTTACTGTGTAGGGTCCCCAGATAGATGTGGAATCGATTCAACTGTTACCAAGCAATTGAAAAAAAAAATATATATTATTAAAAATTTTAGACCAGTACATGTATATCGGTATAATTAGTATGATGTTTAAATATACTCACCTCAAATTGTAGGAATTCATACTTTTCGAACCATTCCTATTCATAAAGGATAACAAAATAAAATTTTACAATGACCAACAATAGTAAATCCTCCTAAGGTATGATTATATAACATAGTGTGTTTAAAGCAGTAGTGAGTATGTGTGTGTGTGCACTTACAACACTTTTCTTTGATTTTGTAGCAGCTCCCTTATTCTTCATATGGACCTCCAACTCCTCTTGGATTCTCTTTGTCTGTGGGAATCAGGGGCAAATAATGCTAGTAAAACAAGTTATTTTGCTTTCATTCTAGTAGCTCACTTGAGCATCATGTGACTCCTTTTGCTGTTCCTATACATGTATGTAAGAGGAAATGTCTGAATTAATCTTAAAAATGTAGCCTTTTTCTCTCCTCATTTTACATCTTGTTCTTACTTTCTATCTTTCCCCTCCCCCTCTCCCCTCCCCCCCCTCTCCCCTCCCCCCCCCCCCCTCTCCCCTCCCCTCCTCCCTTCCCTCCCTCTTTCCTTCTCTTACCACTGAGTTTTTAGTTGGTGCTATTGGAAATGTCGGCCGCTGGAAACCAGCACTTCGTTTGTAATAGAAAAAAAAAAACAAAATAAAAACCAGTACGCAATAATATTTGATAGACTAACCCGGATCCGATGGGTGCGGCTAATGGCGGGGCAGAAAACAGTGCTGCCGCCTTATTGAAAGCTGATATCCACTCCTGAAGGTCATTGATATCACTATGAGAAAAAATAAGCCAAGCTAAAAAATTCACCCAAAGAGAAGACAATGATGGCAACAGAAATTCCATTACCGTTATATATACATAAAATTATTCTAGCATTACACCTACTAACTTTGCCTGTAGAAGGAAAGTGTGCCAATCCGATGTGGTAATTCTCATTACACTAGCTCTCTTGAAGTAATCAGCAGCTCTCATAGCTAAACAATGAGTAACCACGAGTGCACTGGACGTATCCTCCAAGTTCAGCTTGCCATTTTCCTTTACAATATATATGTAGTGAAACAGGTTTAACAGGTTTGGTAATGTATTTGACTCACTGGTACAAAGTACATTAGAAATCCCTTCAGGTGAACATAGTATGGCTTCCAGTTACGTTTCCCTCTAGGAACCTTCTTGTGGGCGCCATCCATTTCATTCTTTCTCATCATGAAGCCTTCTTTGAATACCGGAGCAGTTTCAGGAAGCTCCACCTACAGTAGAGAGAGAGAAAGAGAAAAGGAACATTAAAATACTATACACATACTTGTTCATAACTGTATGACATAACAGTTTTAAAATGTACCTCTACAAGTAAACAAGTCTTACACCTCGTTTTAGAACAAATTGCATTTGCTAACACCCAATGCATATCAAAACTGACCACACCCACTATAAAAGCCCCACCCATTTCACACAACAAGCTACTCACCTCTACAAATGTCCCGGGTATTGGTACATGATATACTCTAGCCGTTGACTCATCTTCCTCTAATTGATTAACCTCACCCTTTGAATTATCGTCACTATAATTACATTAATACACAAAATACTATTAATATTAGCCATACACAACTAGACCACTCATTACATCGGAGATTCTAGAGGCTTTTTCTTTATATTGTCGTACATTTTCTAAAATTATCGAGAAGGGAATAAAGGAATAGATCAACAAGCTTGTGGCTGCCATTTTAAGCTAACCTTAACAGATTCTTTGGGTAGTCGGACGTCTATTCTCTCTAAGTTTGAAATAAATCCATTCAGGGTCATTTTAGAGCCACCATGCTGCATAGAAACATTACAATAATAAACACCATCAGTAACACATTGATTATAGCACTCACATCCGAGTGAAGATCACTATTAAGTAACAAAATGGCACAGGTCACTCCATGGACAGCATCTGAAATACATGTAAAATAACAGTGAAATAAAACAGTCATAAAAAGGTTTACAATGTAAAGTACATGTACATTAATAATCTCTCAATAATATTAATAGAACCCCTCCCCCATTAATGTGGGTGTGGTCACAATTAATTAACTACCGTATGATGGGTAGGAGTAAGGATTCTGTTCAAAGTATTTCTCTGAAAAGTGTATAATAACTCTTTCCCTGTCGTATGTCTCTCCAGTTAATGAAACAGATGCCAAGAAATTCCTCAGGCAATCTACCAGTTCTTCATCTTTAAACTCGAAGAAATTTAAATACTCCCTCGCTACCATTCTACCAAAATCAGTACTATTGAAAAAAAAGGGGGGAAAATGGAGTGACATTGGAGTCCAAAGCATATCATGTACAAGGATACAAATTACTTATATAAAGGGCAAGCATATAGTATGTACAATGTACTAATAAACCAAGTCTCGTTTTTTTTCATCCTACCAACCTATCAGCTAGTTTTTGTCCGATCTCATTCTTGGTGAAACCGTCAAGCATATACATCTTCCTGGCCAAGAGTATCGCCTGGGAAAATGGATCATCTTTAGAGGTCTTCCTGAAACCGTATTTTAGTGAGGACGGAGTTCCTGAGGCCGGCAGCACATCAGAACTGTTGTCTCTGGTTCTATCCTAAAGGACAAACAAACAGCAAGTATTGATACAATGAATTGGAGATCAATAGAATGTTTATTATCTATGTACATACAGTATATATATACACAATAGATTCAAGCTGTTCATTCAAGTATTTGTGTTTGTTACTATGGCATTCAAAAACAAAAATAATACAAATATACTCACGGGTGATGTGTCATTGGGAAGAAGTCTCTTCTGAGGTGAAGTATTATTGCTCCCTCTATTGTTCAGTATATCTGTATTCGTACCAGCCATTTCCAGTGCTGTTATAAAACACATTTATATACATGTAAAACTACAGTATAACAAAGCACATATACAGTACCTGTCTGTTGGTTAATTTCATTAGCTAGAATCTCTTCAGTTAGCGATGCTCTAATGTCGCCATTCTTTTTAATATTAGCTTTTCTAATAACAGGTAACTGTGATGGTGACCCATCACAGCTCTCTTGACTCGTTTGCTTCTTCAGGACAAACACTTTGCCACCCGAAGTGACCTCCGAACTCGTAATGGTCGAGACATTCCCACCATCGTCAGGCGGGTCGTTACCTCCCAACGAACCTGAACTACATGAACTAAGGAGATTTGACTGTTCACTGGACACTATATATAAATAGTAACATTGGATTACATCATTATGCTATTAATATTCGTTACTAAAAATAACTTTTTATAAATTATACATAAACTTTGAAACTAAGAATAGAAATGACCATTTAACCCACTTGTAGCTGAATTTTGAGGATGGGCGTGGCTGTTAACTACTTCCTCTGCCGTGGGTTCCGAAGATGTACTGATAATTTTACCCCCACGAACTGTCACCACATCTATACACAGTATGGAATATATATGAACATATAGCCACTATAATATAAAGTACCCTCCCCTCGATCCCCCTCCCCATCCCATACTGTACAATTAATAAATAGTGGTGATTTTGTTTTGTTGGGGGGGGGGGGGGGGGGGGGGGGGGGGGGGGGGGGGGGGGGGGGGGGGGGGGGGGGGGGGGGGGGGGG
>JAYJLX010038902.1:0-15303 GCA_036873525.1 Chalinula nematifera
AGGCAACGTACTCTTTATACATGTAGATCGTTATCGGTTTCCAATCCCCTTCATTATTTATAACTCTACTATCTATGTTGAAACATTGAGTTCCATGACCACACCCCCAAACAGGAAGTAAGTTTAAGATGGAGGATTAAATAATTGCACTTTGGAGTCTTGTATCTCTGCAACTAGTGCCATCTTTAAAGTAAAATTTTTATAGGAGTACCTCTATGCATATAAACTTTCAATTTCGCAAATAAAAAAAATGTAATTTTTTAGTGCACCTTCCCTTTAAACATCCCTACCTTCATCCCCTCCCTTCACTGTATTTATGTTGTTATAGGCATATGCACTCTCAGTGTTGGCAGTAGCTGTTGTCTTCCCAATATAGTGAGTACAATGTACATTGTATTTGAGGTTGCATTCATGGCAACATGTACATGTATATCATTATCACCCTGCTGACCACCCAATACATTACACTTATTTCTTCTCTTCTCTTGTTCAAAACCCCCGTCATTGGTTTCTTAATTGTTCAATACCCTCCTCATTGATCTCTTGTTCAAGACCCTCCTCATTGGTTGGGACATCCTTCATGATTCGTCAGGTCCTATATCACTATTGAGCCAACTGAAGATGCTCATAAGGGAGCTGAAGTCATCCTCACCATCAGGTATACAAGACATCAACCAGTTCAGTGGACTGTCAGTATTGTTACTCAGCCTAGTGCTTTACTTGTGTTTCAATGTTATTTATTCCGTTTTCTTATTCCTTCCTCAGTTTTATCACAGTGCTTCATGCCGGCCCGAGGTTCATCACCATGCACGTAAAAAGAACAGATCGAAAAAAAGAAATTACATTAATATTGAAGAACAGAAGAAGTTTAATAAAATACCAACTTGAACTGAACAATGCAAGAACAGTTTGCAAATTGACCTGAGTTAATTATTGTACAACATTAATTTTTTTCAACTGAAAAAATAAAGGCACTGAAGTGCTAAACCCTGAATTAACGCGGTCATGCATGTAATACACTTCATCCAATACAAGTATAACTTGACAACACAAAGCTTCTTTCAAATGCAAGACCATCCACATTAGCATTAATTTGCTTGTCATTTTCTGTGTTGGATGCTGAAGCTATATGGGTGTGGTAGAAGGTTCTGTCATGCAAGTCTTGCATTCTTCTCCATTGCCATGTAGTCTGGTGTAACCGCCCATACCTGCAGAAAGTGGTCTAGGGACACACGTATTCCAAAACGGTTCTGCTGGAATGTTAATTATTTCAGCAAGAGCATACACGTTGCCTTATAATTAACATTCCAGCAGAATTGCTTTGGAATGTGTCCCAGACCACTTTCTGCAAGTAAAAGTGGGCAGTTACACCAGACTAGCTAATGCCATGGTGTGTTACTTGTATTGGATGAAGCGATTACAGATTATAATAAACCCTATAGCTCCACCCACACTCATATTGATAAACATGCTTTAATTATTTTCTTTTATTTCACTAATATTATAATTATGTAAATTAAATTATGGATAATAATTATGTGCTATAAAATAAAATTTAACTGTTGAGCAGCTCCTCCAAGACACGGGGGTCCATTTTCCCCCTTTTGATAAAAATAATACATCTCTCTCAAAAAAAATAGAGGAGCCCTTAAAGTTGTACACGGTTCTTCCTTGGTATTTCTTACTCGTTGCCACGAACAAAACTCCAGCCTCTTCAGCCTAACAATACATTAAAAAAAAAACCGATTGTAGCGACTCAACCTCTAATCATGCTAGACTAACAGCTATTGTTTGTTCATGCTGATAAGTCACCTCCCGTATTATCTGGAAGTGCATTACATAAAATTATGACAGTAAAATGCACATTTTTGATCTACCATTATAGAATTTGCCACAGGCAAAGGATTGCAATGGTGTTAGAAATTTTGAAATAACATGATACTTTTGGAGTTATTAGCTAAAACGTAGGTGACTTTTCAGTGTGAACAGACTATAGCCAGAATAATATACTGCTAGCAATATACTGATAAGCTCAGTATACTGCTAACAACGCACGCATCTATACCATAGCCATTACTGATCAATGTATTACAAACAAAAACAGTACCTTTTTCTCCACTACGTCCTTAAACGTCAAGTTGCCAGATGACAAAAGTTGGGATATCTGTAAAATAACATTACTATGTCAGTAAATACAATGGCTAATAAGCCAATTAAAGAGGAGTACCTTTGATGACGGCAACCTTTGAGCAGCCTCTACCATAGCTCTCCTAATGGATAATGTAGTCAAACATTTAATAAACAGTAGCACAACAAAGTCAGTAGTTCTGACTACTTTAGAATGTTTTCACGTGTGACAAACAATAAAAAAAAAAGGCAGTCATGTTAGCAAATTGGTGTACAGTATCATACTATACAAATCAGGGTCGAGCTGGAATCCTACTCATTTAATACAAAGCTGAAAAAGATCAACACGGTGCTTTTCAGTTTATTTAAGCAATCGCGACACATAAAAACACTATAAACTGTCGTGTATGAACTAATGACACACGCATGGATATACCTTTCAGATGTTATAGAGTAGGTGATGTTTCCTGGCACTATGGTCTGTTGGTCCATTAGGAAAAGGGCTTGGTCAAAATTACCCTTTATGAGAGGGTCTCCTAATATTTCTGTAGGGAACAAAGCCTTCCATCATCCATAAAACCTATGAAAAGAAAATGTGTCATAAATGAAAAAACAGATAAAGTAGAAGTTATGACTACACAAAAGCCTAGTCTAGGTGGTGCATTGGTTTGGGCAAAATCAAGGATGAGAGAGAGGTTACCTAATGGTATCAGTGAATTGGTTTCTCACCATTTAGTGACTTCCTCATAGTTTGGATTACCCTGAAGCCAGGTGGCAAGAATCTGTAGAATAGGAACATGGATATGGAATAGAAATGTGGACATGATGTAAATACTTTACCTGTAACCATTTGGGAAAAAAATATTTGACAAACATGTCAACAAAATGGTGGATCGGAATTAATTCTGTACAAGACCATATCCATTTCACGAGACCTTAGAAAAAGAGAAAACTAAATAAGTTATTCAAGTAATAGTCACAAACGGAGGACAGAGGTAATGTACATGTGTGTGTGTGCGTTACCTATTTGTTCATTCTGAGGGTTAACGACAAATGATTGGAGACATACTACCAACTTGGGGATGACTGCTCTAGAGAGAAACACTTCCATTACATCGGGTGAGAATACCTATAGTATTACAATAGCACATACATGTACAATGAACAACACTATAATGCTTCCCATTAATTAGAAATGTATATACATGTACTGTACAACAAACAAAACTTGAACAGAAGTGCCACATATCCAGACACTCAAACAAACTCGGGTAAGTTTATGGTATATTTTCTGTACATGCAATACCTGTATGTACATGTACAACAGCATAAGTAAAAAATAAATCATTTGGTAAATTTCTAAATCAAAAACATTTCCTCTGATATATCTGCCCTTCATGATTGAAGAGGTGGTTTATTTTGGTGTGAACTGACTACCATGCACTATTTATTTATATCAAGGCTATTTACTCTTATAAAGAGTAGATTAAGAGGTGGTAGAATTGAGTGAGAGGTGGTAAATTTGATTAAAAGGTAGTTAAAGCTTACCAAAACCGATCACTATGCGCACATATTATTCTTTCTCAATCATCGATCCGCCGTCGTATAAAGTTGTCACCAGTACTTACACGATGCCCTAGCTTACATATATTTGGAGGATGTGACCAAATGTACATGTACTGCACGAGATAAATTCCGATTTTTCGTACCTTCCATCAGAACTGAGTTCCGCAGGTAATCCTTTTATTTTTAAGTAACCACCATTTTAAATAATTTTGATCATTCAGTACACACTTGTTCATAATCAGTAATTTTTAAAAAATTTATAAAAAAATATTTATGATTCTTTTTGATTACTTATTTGTTTAGTATTACAATTTTCCTGGCTTGTCATTCTCTAGCTTTTTACTTAATTATTTTTTTGTTTAGTTCTCATGAGGCTGCTGCTAAAGAACAGCTTCTAGCTGAAGCATGCAGTTAACCCTTAAACAAAAAAATAATATATATACAGTACAACCTCCGATAGTGGACACTCCGAGAATGGGGCATAGTATAATAAACCTCTCAACAAAGGACACTTGTCAGTGTCCAAAATAGACTTGTCTAATGCATTATGACCTCCGAGAAGAGGACAACCGCTCTATAAAGGACAATTAAAGCACTACAATTTATATAGGGTCCCAAAGTGTCCTTTATTTGGAGGTTCCACTGTATACAACAGTATAAGTAAAAATACATCATTCGGTAATCATATGTATAAATTTTGCTCAAACTGCATAAGATAGCTTTGTGCTATAGGCCACTGATAATATTACACCAACCTTAACCCATGGCTTTAGTATTAGGTGAGGGGAGTACGTAGTCCATCGCCTGAAGTTTACTCAGGGCTCTGCCCAGTTTACGAAGTATGAGAGGATATAGAACACCTAACTGACCCTCTACAGGAATAGAACAATGGTCACATACAAATCAAGTGGGTAAACTAAACTCCATTGTGTTCACTTTGCACCTGGAAATTGTGCCTTAGCAGTAGCTACCATAAAACACTGAATGTTACGAAAATATGTCATTCATTCCTTATGGGTAATACAGTAAAAGTTATGAGGATCTAGTCCACTAGTAATATCAACAGAACAATCTACTTGTAAGGAATTCCAATAAACTTTAAACTTTTTAAATTGCTTCAGTACTTTTTGATGAGTTATTGTAGGTTTTCTAAGTGCAAAATTGACATGATGGACCTTAGGTTAATGACATGATGGACCTTAGGTTATTACATGCACCAAATAAGGGTAGCCAGGGGTGGATCCACAGGTGAATAGGTACTGTATCTGTAGTCGGGTCCCAGCCATCCACTTCAATCTATTGGAGAAATACAAAATTATGACACTTAGTGTTTGATGTGTGGGCGTGGCTAACCTGTAGGCGTGGCAGGATTATACTCATCAGTATGTTGTACTTGTTAAGCTAAAGTAGTTAGTCTGAGCCTCGGTCTGAGCTCTTTATGTTTTCAGTCAACTACTGTAGCAATCTTGGTAGCAACTGATCACTATAATTATATACCTGATATATATACCTGGTGTAGAAAAGTTCGTGCCCATTTCAAGTAGATCTAAGTGTTAGACCCTATAATAATTTATAATAATTACACTAATTAAGGCAGTAAATCAGTGAAATATCTGTCACTAGCTGATTTATTTAATATTCAATTGATTGATGGTTGCTAAGATCATGCTATCATCAGTGCTATGATCCTTTTACGACTGACATAAACCATTGAATGATATTATACTCAGAAGACGCAGTGCATGAATGCATCTTCTGGTGGGAATGAAGGAGCTAAGATCAGTATGGTATGTGGAGAGAGGTTAATTGTTTCACAATATACTATGTAGGCAGGGATTCAGTGTGTTAGAGTATTGCAGTGTTACAGTATTGCAGCACTATTATAAGTGGAGAGAAGCTATTACAGTATATTATACTGGAGGGGAGGGGCTGCATGGCACCAGAGAGGGACTGTTATAACTTATGCACCAATTAACCCCTATATTTGGAAGTATACTTATTGCAACTTGAAGTTGTACTGGTATGTACATTATGCTCTAGCTCATCTAAGAAATTATGAATCAATTACTGAACTCATTGCTGGAGGTGCATGCTCATTGTGGATATGACTGTGTTAGAGATGGCAGTTTCAAACAACTAGCATTTTCTTATCATAGGATCAGCAACATTGATTCTCCATGATCATACATGAATATGTCGTCTCATATATCATTTTACATTCCTTGAAGAAGCGTGAAAAGAAGGGGAAATACTGTAATTTTATCCCACCCCCTCCCACCCCCATCGGCCATGCAATTGATTTTTAAATGAAACTAGACCCACCATCAGAAATTGACTAAAAAAAACAAAGACATATGAGTGTATTATTTAGTTTAATTTGAGCATTGCTATTATTATGTTATTATTATAAGTGCTATAAAAAACGATAATAATAATATAATGAATAACTATGCACTGTAGACAAATTCCTGCTAATATTTGTAACT
Source organism: Chalinula nematifera (assembly GCA_036873525.1). Classification (NCBI taxonomy): domain Eukaryota; kingdom Metazoa; phylum Porifera; class Demospongiae; order Haplosclerida; family Chalinidae; genus Chalinula; species Chalinula nematifera. The sequence goes on from JAYJLX010038902.1 coordinate 6,180, forward strand.
GAATTATTTTTCACCATTCATTTTGATTACTCATCATTGTAAGCATAATATTATTGAGTTACTTCACAAAAATCTCATAGTATTCAACAGGACTATCTTCATCATCGATACTTTGATAACCACACACTCTCAGTTCAATGTAGTCAGTGGTGGGTTGTTGAAGTACTTTATTAAACCAAGGTATACCAGTAACATTACAACAAGCCTCTTCTACTAGTCCACACTGTCTACCATCCCATAGAGGATCATCAGTGTAAAGTATATACTGAAAATTATTAGGACATCCAGATTCACAGAAGTAGTCGTTACCAATGATTGAGGTGATATTGGACTATTAGGAGCACAAGGACATGCCCGTATACCATCTTTAAAAAATGAGTTTTCCTGTAAAGAAGCCATGAATGTCCATATGTGTTTTCGTGGGTTCCCTCTTGTTATACTAACACCATCAACATAAGGTTGATCAATATTGTGTATATTGTGTCTCACTGCATCCGGCGATCGCTCTCTGGTATCCAGTAACTCTACCACACACTCGAGAGTAGCTGATATCGTAGGAGGGAAATACAACTGGCTGACAATCAGATAGTCTACCACAAGCCCTTACACCATTTTCTTCAAACAGTCTAAACCCTGGAGGACATTGTTCACTTGGGTTGGACATATTGAGGTAAGCTACTCTCATCCATCCTCCTTCACCATCACAGTTCACACCTTCGACCATATCACAGTATGCAGTAATTACAGTACCATTGGCTAGCATGATATTATATATAATATCCTGATGTAGCTGATGGATGGTTATAGTCAGTATAGCAGAACATGAAGGTGAGAAGTTGATGGATGAACAAGAAGTAGGTTTTTTAGAAGGACACAAGAAGTACTTAATGTTTCCTTCATTATTCAATACTATACTCACTCCTCTGTTAGTGTCCGGACAACAATACTGTTCATACAGTGATGGACTACGTATCTTGTTTTTGTCTCCATCAATACTGGCTGCATTAAGTGAATTCCCAAAGAAGAACAAGCCGGAAAGACATAAATACACCTTCAATGTTGTGGCCATCGCATGTATCGATCGATCACACTAATGACAGCTAGTGTTAAATGCATGATTGAGTCAAGTATGTTTTTATAATTATATACTACAATTTGTATCAGAAATAACAACATACAGTAATCAGTATAATACAGCAGCACACACTGCAGTACAGTTAGATCTATTAGATCTAATAGGATGTCACGAGTTTGTTATTTTATCAGCATTAATTATTATTTATGACTATATGCAATTCGATATTAGTCTTACTAGTAAATGGATATGTTATTTGCTATCACAGCCGGCTATTAAATGCTATGGAAACATGGTTTTGCAGCAGGAGAGCCATTTTTATCCTAGAATGAACATGTGTGTCATCAAAAACAAGAGTTTATTGAAGTGGCAACATGGTAAGATAGCAAGTCTAAGCCACTTAGTAGTTTGGCAATTACCTTAAGATGATCTGCAACTCGGGAATAATGATGAATGTGTAGTGCGAATGTACTATATATTACTGTTATTTAAAGTAATAACTTTTCAACAGATGAGATAATATGTTGAGTCACATAAGATGTGCAAAATAACTGGTATAATATTGCAGCAATTCAACATAAAAACCTTTTTGCTTGATATCATTATACTGGTACGAATAGGAGTACTGACAAAAATTTAAATATTAATTTATCACATTGAATTCTAAAGGAATAATAATTATTATAATAATTATTATAATACTTAAAAATAATGATTTAAAAATAACAATAGCCAATTGGATCAGTTATCGATTTTCACTCTAAAACTAGACTTGACAGACCACGCCCCTTTCCTGCCCTCTCGTACAAGCTCTACTTGTGAGCAGTAGTCCGGCTGGGAGTAGGGAAAAAAAAAAGGAAAATTAAAACATAATGTGCTTTCATAGTGTTAACTAAAACCCTGAATATGGCCCAGCCTTACCCCCTAATCATCCTTATACTGTTACATATACTATGACTAAAGTTCAAGTTGTAAAGCTTTCAAGTTCATTTTAATAGATTGGAATAAATATAATCATGTGATTTTTTTTTTTTTGCTTATGGTAAAATACCACACCGATTGTATACAAGACACATATACCATACTTACTCCTATACAGGCAAAACTGAAAGCTATGAAAAAATGAAGGGTACACCATTTTACTAAAGTCCATTCAGGTTGAGTTGAGGATTTGCTCATTAGATATTCATCTAAGATTCATTAATTATGGCAATACACCGCCCACGCACTACCGTACTTAATACATTCGAATGGTAAATTGTTGCACAATAATTGTCAATGAATATTAATGAGCAAATCCTCAACTCAACGTGAATACACTTTAACATAATTATTTTGTGGAGAAGAGGCTTAACAAACCCATGCTGAGATGTAGGCATTTAACAGGAAAAAAGTTCTTAACAAAAACAGCACTTAGCCATTATTATGGCGGGTGTCATGATGGTATATTAGTTCAGACATTAAACATGACACTCTAGAGGTCTAGAGGTACGAGTTTAAATATTTTTATTGAGTATGGAGTACTAAACAGGATTACTACTATTTTAAATCTTACACAGCCATAGAGCTTTGTCTTGCTACCAATATCAAAGGCTTTCTCCACTCCGTACCCATGAGTCACCAGTAACAGGTTCTTGGGATAATAACGATCAGCAATACGCTTAATGGCTTCTTCATATCTGCAAGATAATATAAACAGATGTCAGCAACTGCGACATTAAATTTCACCATAAATTATGTGGTTAACAGTATTAAACCATTACAGGATTAAACCATTATACAGGGTTGTGGTAAATTTATTCAAGGGAGATGAAGGTAAACTACATTGTAACTATTGAAGTTGCAAATATATCTCATTGAATAAGTGTTCTACTGTCGTGCATGGTTCGATTGATTGAATATTCAGAGCAAAAGAACTGGCAATATAGACTTTCAATTTGAATTAATAATAAAAATCATTGACAGTATTTATTGTATACATTTACAGGTGTCAAATTTTATATCCCTCGAGGGACCAAAACCATTTCCACCCCCCCCCCCCCCCTTTGAAAGATGAGTAAGTGTATTAATACACCAAGGTGGGTGTGTGTTAGGCCAATTATAACTGGTTATAACTAATTATTAATAACTAAACTTGTCGTACACTTTCACTGATCAATTTTTTTAAAGACATAATACAGTATACCTTACAGTCACATCAAAGTGCTACCAGGTTCAATGCCATATATACACCTGCGAACAAGATTCATGAGTCCAAAGCTTATATACAATGATATTTAAGAGTCCATAAGTCATATAAAGGTCTGAAACTCATAAACTATTTTAATGTGCATGAGCAGCATGCGCTGCAGTAATGTACAAAATGGATACAGTCTATAGCGAAGTGCAACTTGAGCAGATGTGGCATTGTGGCTGTAAGGGAACAATATACACGTATTATATATAGTACGAGTTATAATATCCTCGTCCCTTGATATCAGCTGTTAACTTTGGCTCAGGGTTCAAACTTCACACTAACACTACCAAAACAACCAACCAACAAACAAGGTTTTGATGGCTATACAGCCATTTCTATCAGTGGCATAAGTATTTTTGTATAATGCTAACAATACAGTACTTTATAATGTGTTCTATGTTCAGTTCTGAAAACAACTTAACAGATGGCTTGTGACATTTTTGATAATGAACCACACCCATGGAAAAACAACCATATACGAAACACCCAAGTGTAAGGGAAACTTAACAACACAGGTAATACCATATTGACCATTCCAACACATTACAGTTAATTTATACCCATGAGTTGACCAATATTCCTAATAGTAATCCAAACGCAATACCTGATAAATGCTTGATTGAATCCCTCTGGATATTTCGGTAGTTGTTCATCATCCTGTTCCACTACAGTAATACTATATTGTGATAAATCCTTCGTTGGAACATCTGGTGCACAAGGTATGCCGAACCCCGAGGTTAGTACCTCACAGATACTGTTACTAATGGTAACCCCGGGTAATCCTAGCACATTACATGCCTGTTGGGCAGTCTGGAGGCAACGAAGGAATGGAGAACACACAATGAAGGAAATACCCTGAGGGGAGAACAGGCAAGTTATTGATACTACCACTGGCAGTAAAGAGAAACAGTTAGTTATCTATAAACCCGCCCCCAACTATTTGCCCAATAATATAATGTCACTCATGTATTATTATATTAGTCTCCCGGAGCCATACCCACACTCAGCTACATGACAGGGATTAAGGGTCTGGTGAATTAGCTTATTTGTATTATAGAGTAGTTCTGGGGTTTCATACAAAATCACAGGCTCTATAAGTACTAGAGATATAGACATGGAAACGAATAAGTAATAACAATATCTGTCCAAACTCATTGAGGTACACATTTGTTTGCAATTGACATACCAAACAGTGAGCAATTCACTGACAGTGGGCGGCCATGTTTATTTGATGGTTTTGTGTATAACCAAACTCCTTCTAATGCAAACTTTTAGTGGAGGAAATGATGTCATATTAAGGTTAGTTAATGAAATTATCACGTGGTTTAGGTTAATTTACTGTAGTTTAACAGCAGTGTTCAATTAAAACAAACTCATGAAGAAGCGCATGCTTGTGATGGAGGTAGTTATCGTGAAAGCTGGTGTGAAACTTGGCTCTCAAAGCTAAAAAAAGGAACAAATAGATGTTGCTTGAGCATTTGTTGGAGTAACGTTTTCTTTTTACATGTTTGAGCACATGATACAAGATCACATGACACCTCATACAAGGCCAGCTGGAACAAGTCTGGTATATACACTAGCTAATACTGATCCTAAGGTCTGGTATATAGTAAAGACTAGTTACTTATTATACATGCCTTTTGGTGTTAAGCCACATCAAATGGGCGTGACCATCACCCACGTAATTTATACATACCCACCTCAGGGCAGAAAGCAATGGAAAATACTAGGGCAATTACCTTATATCGAGCAAAAAAGTTTGAAACACTAACTTTAGCAGCTCTGGCTTGACTATGGATTTCCTTTATAGTAGGTTAGCCCACCAATAACTCGATGTTTTCTGAAATTGCATGCAATAAGAGAAACAAAGCGCCTTTTACTGCACCTCATACTCAATCCATACAAAACGAACGCTTTTTGCCCCGAGATGGGCACAGTCAAATTCAAGCATGTGTCACACGGCATCTTTCATCATGTTTTGGTTGCCGTTTAACACCGAAACTATGTATATATATAATTATGATTTTCATGTGAAACCACAGGCATTTGATTTCCGCGTTACTCTGTAAACTGTAGTATACCGTTGTTTGAATAACGCATGGAAGAGTATATATGAGCAGCGTAGAAAAGAGTAGGAGCAGCGATTTTTCTTGAAAAAGGCTGTTATTAGCATATATAAATAGGTTAATACCTCTAAATTTCAGTAAATACTTTTGAATCGATCGCAATGAGGGCTTTTATATTGAATCTCTGCTACTTTATAAGCTTTTTCTGCCAACAAATGGGCGTGACTGAACGGAGTTTACGTCACGGCTCAATTGTTACTCCAAAGCACAGTGCATACTTGTGGTTTTACACGAAAAACATGTATATATAATATATATATATACATGTACAACCCAGTAAACTCCTTTGTATAGTAATTTAGTAATATTGCTAAATGTTTATAAACTTTTTGGTCTCATTAATATCAGAGCATTAAAATTTATACATAGTATATGGCTTACTTTATCCTTTAGTCGTTCACTGGCTATCTGGTGACACTCCTTGACTCCAGAGTCCGTTAATGGCGGATCATAAGGTCTGTCTCCTTGAATCTTCCTCCATTTCACTGCATTCACATGGTCCAGTCGTTCCCCATGTCTCATCACAATAACACACTGATGGTCACGAGGATGGTCACCGTCTACTGATAATAATCACAATACAATAAACTGAAAGTAAAGTTAAAGCAAACCTAACCTTCAATGAGACCTGTACCTGCTGTACTCTCGGCCATACTTTCCAAATGGGCGTGGACCTTAAACCTTCATTCGTGGGTGTGGCTGGGTGAATTGTTGCAAAAAAAAAAAAAATAATACAGCCAACTGATTTCTTTCTGCATTTTCCTTTCCTTTGATTTTTGTTGAAGGCAACAATGCCCAAATAACAATGCCTTGTGTATTACATTCAATCAACAAAATTAAAACAGTGTTATAAAATCATCTATAATCTTGAATTGATCTGATGTAGTGTGGACTGGTGTACCACTAATCCATCCGTAGACTGAACTTCATTAATATTCCTACACCCACTCAGAGTGAATGCTTCCTTCAATATGATTTGACTCAGCTACCTAATACATACAGGAAAGGGAGGGGTCACCACACTAAGTGCTTATACTCCCACGGAGTTTGAGGATTGTGGATTATCGGTATCTAGGCTGGAGATAGATGTGTGGGAGTCTGGCAGTGAAATTACTTTAAAAAAAGTTCTTCTTTTCCTTATAGTATTGTCAACCGCTGGCATGACTTGATCTTGGTATGAGTAAAAGAAAAAAAAACAATGAATTGATTTTTAACCCCCAAACTCAAACGATCATACATGCAAGGTTAAAGTTCCAACTTGAGTTTCCCAAGAGTGAACATTACGATAATTATCTATGACATTACATGCGAAATAATTATTATAAATCAGGAGCTTGAAATATGACAACAACAAAAAAAAGAAAAATGATCAGTAATTCTTTTAATAACATTATTTTATGTGTACTCGACATTGAAATAAAATAGTCTATAGTTTTGACTTGATCTGATGCAGTGTGGACTGGTGTACCACTAATCCATCCGTAGACTGAACTTCATTAATATTCCTACACCCACTCAGAGTGAATGCTTGTTGTACTTCATTCTTAAGAATATTCAGTACCTGGTATACACCTTCCTCACCCTAAGAATATAATAATCAGTTTCCTAGTTCCTTATATTTGGGAAGGTGTTGGCTTCTATTTCCCTTCAGTAAGAGCTCTCTTTAAAGCATACTTTCTCAAATTAGTTAAGGAATGAAACCACACAAGCCACAGCCATATACCCATATGTATGTCCATATAATATGTAGCAATGATATGGAGATAACTCACATTACAAGCTAATCCATAAACAACTGGTCTCCCTATAAACACAGCTCTAGCTCCCAGTGCTAATGCCTTCAATACATCAGTACCATGTCTTATACCCCCATCAACATACACCTCTACTCCACTACCCTTAACCACACTCACTATACCAGGGAGAGCATCTATCTGTTGATACACATTATCAAATATTCATGTTATTAACATTATTATTATTATTGTAACTGACAGTGGCTGGTAAGTAATCCAGCTGCCTCCCTCCATGATTAGACACTAGTATTCCCTGTATATTGTGTTTCAGTGCTTCCCTAGCATCATCTGGTCTTAGTTTATTACCCTTTAGTACTATAGGTAGCCTAGTTATACTACGGAGCCAGTCTATGTATGTCCAGTCACAGTCTGGCTTATAGTAGTCATTGACTTCATCCAGTTCAAATGCTGAATTTATCTTATTTTGAAAATTACCCAAAACGAACTTAAGTGTGTGATGATATAATGCTGTTTTCACAAGCAAATTTAGCCAAATTATGTTGTCTTCCATCATGTTTCATCCAAACCACTAAACATGGCTGTTTCATGTAGCAAACTTATTCAGAAAGAAAATTGGATATCAGTGACAATGCAAGCTAATGAAAAGTAAGATAGAGTGGAGATATGAAACTGAACTGAGACAGACAGCAAAGGCATGCAGGTGGCGATGGTCAAATACACAACTGGGATGACATGATCATTATGTTACTGAAATTTATATAGTGTACGTGCCCCACAGATTTTAACGCTGTACATAATAGTTTACATAGCCATTCTATTAATAAGCTATTTCAAGTCAGTTTAACAAATTACTTATACCTTTAGCTGTTGCCAACTCTTTATCATGGTGAGCCAGGTAATGGAGTGCAGTGGGTGAAACACAAACAGGGAAGGATATCTTACTACCCAGAACACTAGTAGAGAGGTCAACCTTAGATACATCACGAAGGACACGAGGCCAGATTTGATACCTGAATCAATATAATAAAATCAACTAAATCTCATTTAGATAATGATCAATAATGCAAGTGCAACCTATCATAGTAGATTCTTGCTTTAAAATTATTAGCCTAATATGCTACCAAGCAAATTAGTGGTCTCGTGCTGTAGCCAAACCCTCCCATTCCCACTATAGACTCCAGCTTCCTCCCACTATAGTCTCTATACCACTTACAATAGTGGGAAGGTCGATCTGCAGGTTACGTGAGACTAACAATAATAGTGGCTGACTGCATGGTGAGACTAAGCAAAACAAAAAGCATGCAATCCTTTTGAATTGATAGGCCGGCTCAATCAGGAAAACAAACAATGCTAGCCTGAAAATACTCGAAATTTAAACAGCACACTAGCAGCTACCAGATTCACATGCACTTCCCACTTTAGTGGTGCCGGTAGCATTTGAATAGATTTCCAAGTAATAACAACAACAGCCCGGTGGGAGCAACAAAAAAACAATGTTGTGCTTCAGGTACATACTATGGATTGGATTATTTGCCCTATCAGTCACGCAATCTCCCATAACTCTCTTTTTTTTTTGTGAATGGAACATACTGTATGTTGTATCCATATTACTGTGTAATCAGTGTACCTGGTGTATGCCTGGATGTTGTCTTTAAGAGTATATTTAGAACCAGCTCCTAAAGAGAAGTACTTCCATGTGGTGGGATTCAATCTCTTTTTTGCCTCCTCTTCAAAATCCTCTAAGCACAGTAATGCCGAGGCCATATCGTCTAGATTACTGAGGCAAACCACAGCTGAGGCTAGCTACATATACATAGACTACAGGAAAGGGAGTGGGAGTGGTCATTACACTGACTCCCACGCATTTAATCGCGGGAGAGTAGGCATCTAGGTTGGATGCGTGGGAGTCTGTCACTGAGTATGCGAAGTG
>JAYJLX010038913.1:0-15303 GCA_036873525.1 Chalinula nematifera
GAATAAAAGTCAGATTCTTTGCTGGTTATGACTTGGATAAGACAAAAGCTGAAAATAAAGATTTGATTGAATATCTTTACTCAAACGGTGTTCCCATGGGTAGTGATTTAAGACATTCTGAAACTACAGACCCCACTTTCTTTGTGTGGGCAATTAGAGACCTTGATAGCGCTGCCTTGCAAAGGATTCAAATCGTGAAGGGTTGGATAGAGAATAATCAACTTAAAGAAAAAGTTTATGATGTTGTCTGCTCAGATGGATTAAAAGTAGATCCGCTTACAAATAGGTGTCCAGATAATGGCGCTAAAGTTGATATTGAAACATGCTCTATTTCAAATAACGGTGCAAATGAACTTTCTTCTTTTTGGTCAGATCCTGATTTTGATAAAGATACGAGAGCATTTTATTATGTTCGAGTATTAGAAAATCCAACTTGTAGGTGGTCCACCTGGGATGCAATTAGAGAGGGCGTATCACCTAGACCTGATATGCAAAAAACAATTCAAGAAAGAGCATGGTCATCTCCAATTCACTTATTAAATGGTTAAGAGCATTTAGTCTTTTATTTTTAATATTTCTATTTAGCTCTTGCTCCAATAAAACCTACCAAAATTCTGATGGAACGCAGTACAAAAAATCAATTTTTGAAACGGTTAGGTGGTTAGTTGAAAGAGACTTACCGGCTACACTAGAAATAGAATTTCTTGAAATAAATGATGTTAAAGTTGATATTACTGAAGCAGCTATTTGGATTGGCCATTCAACGTTTCTTATCAACAATGGTGAGATAAACATTCTCATTGATCCTGTTTTTTCAGAGAGAGTTTCTCCGTTTTCGTTTGTTGGCCCTAAACGTATGATTCCGCCGGCAATTGAGATAAATCAATTACCAAAAATTGATATCGTTTTAATTAGCCACAATCATTATGATCATTTAGATATCGCATCTTTAAGCAAACTATCAAACATAAATGATGAAACTATATTCTTAGTTCCTGAGGGTGATAAAAAACTACTAGTAAATGAAAACATAAAAAATACTTTTGAATTCAAGTGGTGGGATAACTTCCAGTTATATGGAACTACATTTACATTTACACCAGCAAAACATTGGTCTGCTAGAGGGTTATTTGATGAGAGTAGAAGTTTGTGGGGTAGCTGGCATATTGAAAATCAGAATTTAAGTATATTTCATGCTGGAGATACCGGTTACTCAGATGACTTCAAAATTATAAAAAAACGGCTTGGGAAGATTGATCTGGCATTGATACCAATTGGGGCTTACTCTCCATATTGGTTTGAAGGTTATTCACATGTAACACCAGATGAAGCAATTCAAATTGCTATAGACTTAGAGGCAACCAAAAGCATAGGTATGCATTGGGGAACTTTTATCTTATCCGATGAGCCTATTCTTGAACCAAAAGAGTGGCTAAAAAATAGTAGAAAAAAAGAAAATCTAGATTTTGTAACAGTTATGCCTGGAGAATTAATTGAGTTAAGTTTTGAATTCTAGTCCAAAATCATTTGCCGAAACGGAAATGATGTCACCATTTTTTATTTTTTCTTGAATTATCATTTCAGATAAAGGATTTTGTATATATTTTTCTAATGTCCTTCTCATTGGCCGAGCTCCAAATTTACTATCAAAACCTTTTTTTAGTAACCATTCCTTAGCTTTGTCATCAATTTTTAATACTAAGTCTTGAGATACCAACAAATCATTCATTTCTTCAATCTGCAGTTCAACAATTTCTTTTAAATGATCTTGGTTTAATGAGTTAAAGATTAGAATATCATCAATTCTATTTAAAAATTCTGGCCTAAAAGATTTATCAACTTCATCATTAATTTTATTTTTAATTGAATCTGAAACTGGCTTATCACTAGGGTAGTGTTCTGCTCCTATATTAGATGTCATAATGAGAAGGGTATTTGAAAAATCAACTGTTCGGCCCTGTCCATCTGTAAGTCTGCCATCGTCTAAGACTTGAAGAAGGATGTTAAAAATATCAGGATGCGCTTTCTCAATTTCATCCAGCAAGACTATTTGGTAGGGCTTTCTTCTAATACTTTCAGTCAATGAGCCTCCTTGTTCATAACCAACATATCCAGGAGGCGAACCGATCATGCGAGACACTGAGTGTTTTTCCATATATTCAGACATGTCTATTCTAGTCATGGATGCATTATCATTGAAAAGATATTTAGCTAGAGCTTTTGAAAGCTCAGTTTTTCCCACTCCTGTAGGCCCTAAGAACATAAATGAACCTATGGGTCTGTTTGATGATTGAAGCCCAGCTCTGGTTCTTCTGATAGCATTGGCTATTGATTCGATAGGTTCTTTTTGACCTATAACTTTTTTATTTAAATATTCTTCAATTTGTAAAAGTCGATCTTTTTCTTCCTCTAGTAAATTTGAAACCGGGATACCAGTCCATCGTTGAACAACTTGAGCTACATCTCCCTCAGTAACCATTTCATTGATCAGTGCATCCTTGGAGAGTTTTTCAGAATTAACAATAGCTTCTTCTAAATTAGGTATGGTTCCATATTTAATTTCTCCTGCACGAGTCCAATCCTGATTTCGTTCAGCAGTTAAAAGATCCAGCTTTGCTTTATCAAGATCTTCACGTATTTTTTGAACGGAGTTAATTTTTTCTTTTTGAGAGTTCCATCTGCTTGATAAGTCTAATGATTCTGATTCAAGTTTTGCTAGTTGAGCACTTATCTCTTCTAGTCTTTTTTTTGATTTTTTACTTGTTTCTTTTGATAAGGCTTCTTTTTCTATTTTTAATTGCATTATTTTTCTATCAATTAGTTCAAGATCTTCAGGCTTGCTATCTGCTTGCATACGGATTAACGATGCAGCCTCATCAATAAGATCGATAGCTTTGTCGGGCAAAAATCTATCATTGATATATCTTGAAGAAAGATTGACTGCTGAAACTAAGGACTCATCTTTAATTTGGACACCATGATGCATCTCATACTTCTCTTTAAGACCTCTTAAAATTGATACAGCATCATCCATGGTGGGCTCATCAATTAGTACTGTTTGGTATCTTCTTGCCAATGCAGCATCTTTTTCAATGTATTGCCTATATTCATCTAGGGTAGTTGCACCTATCATGTGAAGTTCGCCTCTGGCTAAAGCTGGTTTAAGCATATTAGAGGCATCCATTGCTCCATCGGTTTTACCAGCACCTACAAGCGTATGTAGCTCATCAAGAAACAAAATTACCTCACCTTGCATTTTCTTTATTTGATCAAGAACAGATTTTAGTCTTTCTTCAAATTCACCACGATATTTTGACCCTGCAAGAAGGCCTGCCATATCCAGAGAAAGTAAACGTTTATTTTTAAGCCCCTCAGGGACATCATGATCAATAATTCTTTGTGCGATGCCTTCAACAATTGCAGTTTTTCCTACTCCTGGCTCTCCAATCAGGACAGGATTGTTTTTAGTTCTTCGCGACAAGACTTGCATAGCACGTCTAATCTCTTCATTTCGACCAATTACTGGATCAAGCTTTCCTAGTTGAGCAAGCTCAGTTATGTCTATAGTAAACTTATCAAGTGAATTTAATGTATTCTCTCCCGTTTCGGATTCAACCCTTTGCCCACTTCTATTTTTAATAATGTATTGTTCTATGGCTTGAACATTGATGGAGTTTTTCTTATTAACATTTTCAATTTCAGATGAACTTGATTTTAGTGTTTGTAGAAATAAATTATCAATTGAAACAAATTGATCTCCCAGTCTAGACATAAATTTTTCAGATTCTTGAAATATTTTTAAAGAGTCTCTATCGATTCCTTGAAGTTGGGATGAGTTAGAGGAGGGTAAATCCTTTAAATTACTTTCGATAGAGCTAATCAGACCCTCAGATTCAATTTTATTTGAACTTAAAATTTCTTTTATCATCTGCTCTTCACTTAGAGCGCTGAGTAGATGTAAGGGCTTGATAATATTATGATCATAGGCAACAGCTTTGCCTTGCGCACGCATTACGCAATTTCTTGCAGATTCAGTAAATTTATTTACATCCATATACCATATGTATGGTTAATAAATATTTTTTCAAATCTATGTGACAAAACCTATAATGTGCAAATGTCGCAGTTAAATATATTTGGTGAGGAAATTAGTGAATGTTGCACCAATCCAATCACTGGATTTACAAGAGATGGTTTTTGCAGCCATCACCCTTTAGATCACGGACTTCATTTAGTTTGTGCGCTGATGACAAAGGATTTTTTAGAATTTTCTAAATCGAAAGGTAATGATTTATCAACCCCAAGACCTGAATTCAATTTTCCTGGTTTAAACGAAGGTGATGCATGGTGTTTATGCAGTATGCGTTGGTTGGAAGCATACCAACACGCATCAGCACCAAAACTTTACCTTCGAAGAACCCATCAAGAAGCTCTTAGTGTTATAGATTTAGATATTTTGCAGAATTTTGCTTTGGACCTTAATTAGATTCTGGAGTAAAAGAGACAGGCATTTCCTGTATAGCATGAACAAAATTATTCGGTGCAATTTTCCATTCTCCGTCATACTTCATATCTGGAAATCTTTGTAAAATCTGCTTGTAGGCTTCTTGTAATTGCATTAGAGCAATAGGTTTGCCAAGGCAGGTATGTCTCCCAATCCCAAAAGCAAGATGTTTATCGGCGTTTGGTCTTTCAATATTAAACTCATTTGGATTTTCAAAGATGCTTGGGTCCCTGTTTGCAGCACCATACCACATTATAATTTTTTCTCCGGCTCCCATTTTTTGCTCACCTACCTGGGTATCCACCTTAGTGGTTCTTCTCATGTGTATCACTGGACTGATCATTCTTATGGATTCTTGAACAAAATTAGGTAAAAGATCAAAGTTATTAAGAAGTTTTTCTTTTTGCCTAGGATTTTCAGTAAGAAGTTTTATTGCACCACTGAGTGTATTTCTAGTGGTATCGTTTCCAGCAAAGATAATCAATAACCATGATCCATCCAAAAACTCATCACTAAGTTTTTCTCCTTCTAATTCTGCATTTGCAATAGCTGACAACAAATCATTTTCAGGAAATTGTCTCTTTTTATTTAAAATATCTCTGCCATATTCAAACATCTCATCAACCATAGCGTTAAACATGTCGATCATATTTTGATCGGGACTATCCATTGATTCGCCTTCTAATTCTTTTCTATATGATTCAGCCTGAAGATGTTGAGCTAATTCAAGAAACTCCATCCAAGTAACTAATTTTTGCCTATCAGATTCAGGGATTCCAAGAATTTCAGAAAGTGTATAGATGGGTAATTGCTGAGAGAACTCATGCACCAAGTTACATTTTCCCATTGGAGCCATATTATCTAAAAGTTCTGAGATTTTTGATGAAACTTTTTTATGTAATTCTTCTACATAACCAGGTTTAAAGAAAGGCATATGTTCTTTTCTGAGGTTGATGTGTAAATCACCATCTAGGTTAAGCATATGATCTATTGAGCTTCTCCAAAGTTTAGGATGGCGTCTATCCTCTTGACCAAGTGTCATCAGAGTTCCAGTACAAATTTGCGATGAAAAAATTTTAGGATTCATTGAAACATATTGAATATCTTCGTATCTCGTAAGTGACCAAAAGCCTGGATCAATATCATATTCAGCAGGTTCATGAAAATGGACAGGAGCATGAAGTCTGTATTCATCAAATATTTCAAAGGGCTGACCTTTAGTAAACAATTGAAGGTCAGTTAAGGGCTGAGAAATATTATGATTAAATGTCTCTTCATAAGCCGGCCTATTGATAATAGTTTTTATAACTTCGTTTGAGATTGATACGGTCATCTTTGCTAACTTAATTTGAAATAATTTCTACTTCACCTAAATTTAAGGCTCTTACTTCAGATTCAATTTCTTTTAGATCTCCAACTATTAGCCAAGACCATTGATTGGGCTTTAAATATTTTCTGGCAGTGCTTTGAACCTCCTCAAGAGTTGGTTCACTGTAAAGACTAGAAAGTTCATCCAGATAATTTAGACTTCTGTCATATTGAACAATATTTGTCATTCCGCCCAATAAAGAACCCAATGTTTCAAACCTTCCTGGAAGTCTTAATGTTTTGGATGACTTTGCTTTTTCAAGTTCATCGTACCTTATAGGCTGATCACCAAGATAATAATCAAACTCTTTAATGATTTCTTTAATGGAATCTGCTGTTTTATCAGTCTGAACTGGCGCATTAACCAGTATTGATCTTTGACCTTTTGCATCTGCCAATCTATTTCTGACCCCATATGACCAACTTTTGTCTTCTCTAAGGTTCATATTCAGTCTCGAGGTAAATGAACCACCAATAGCATAATTCATGTATTCCATAAGAATTTCATCATCCGAGCCGGTAGGCGGAAGTAATTGACCTGCAACAATATACGATTGAATCGCATTAGGTTTATCTATGAGATAGACCTTTCTTGATTTTGGTAAATCAACATTAAATAAACTGAGTTTTTGCTGTGATGCTTCACTTTCCCAATTACCAAATTTACTTTCAAGGATATCTTTTGCCTCTTCAAGATTGATGTTGCCAACGATCAAGTAGGAAGCATTATTTGAATTAATCACGCGCTTATAAACCTCAACTAGGGCATCTCTTGAAATATTCTCTATTGTTTCTGTAGTACCAGTACCTGTAAGAGGTTTTCCATATGGATGGTTCTCGCCGTAAAGAATCTTTCCAATTTTCCTGTAAGCAATTGCTCTAGGTTGATTTTCTTCTTGTTTAATTCCCGCAAGCCTTTGTTTTTGTAAGCGTGAAATTTCTGAATCTTCAAACAGCGGATTCTCGAGGGATTCAACAACCAAGTCCAAAGTATCAGAGAAACTGCCTTTAAGCGATGAAACTCCAACATAAGATGAGTCTAATCCTGATCCATAGCTTATGCTTGATCCAATTGCATTTAGTGCAGCATCAAATTCTAGTGCTGAATAATTTTTTGTGCCTTCATTAAGCATATCCATCATAAAATTTGTATAACCCAGCTCGCTTAGATCTTCCTCAGCAAATCCGCTTGAAAGCAGGATTGTCATTTGCACTAGGGGTAA
The DNA here is from genome assembly GCA_036873525.1 of Chalinula nematifera. Classification (NCBI taxonomy): domain Eukaryota; kingdom Metazoa; phylum Porifera; class Demospongiae; order Haplosclerida; family Chalinidae; genus Chalinula; species Chalinula nematifera. The sequence goes on from JAYJLX010038913.1 coordinate 7,096, forward strand.
ACCATCCCTTTGGGCAAGATAGATTTTTGAACCATTGGAGAGAGTAGCTGATTCAATATCTGGAAATTGATAGCTTACGCTTGAGGTTGGGTAGGGTATGCCTTTTGATCTATCAACTCCATTTTTATTAGCTGATAATTTTTGTTCAGGCATGATGGTAAGAACATACGCTGTGTCGTCAATCCAATTGCTAAGAGTGGTTTTAATGTCTTTGGATGATGTATCGAGAAGATTTTCAAGGTATGTTTTATAACAGTCAGGTTCACCAGTATATGTTTCGCACGTTGCTAAAATATCCGATTTTCCTCCAAAGCCACCAATTCTTTGTAAACCTCTTATGTAGCCTGCATAAGTTTTAGTTTTTTCAGCTTCTAGAAGATCTTTATCAGGACCTTTTTTTAAATAATTTGCTATCGATTCATCTAATGCTTCCTCGACAACATCTGGATCTACGCCAGGCGCAACATCTGCAGCAATATAGAATAAACCTGATATCTCTCTGCCAAAGTAAAAAGCTGAAACACCTGTGGAAACTTGTTGGTCATAAACCAAGTCTTTATATAAGGGTGAATTTTTTTGATCACTAAACACGCTGGCAGCTAAATCCAAATGGACTTCCTCGATGGTATTAGCGGGGGGCGTATTCCATACTTTATATATGACTGTTTGAGGAACGTTATCAAGCATGATCTCTCTTTTTTCCTCAGATCTTTTCCCTATCCACTTACTGGGTTTAGTTAATGGTGGTCCGGGAGGGATATCACCAAAATACTCTTGAGCCTTTACTTTGGCAGTTTCTAAGTCAATATCTCCAGCCAGTACTAGAACAGCATTATTTGGACCATAATAAGTTTTGAACCATTCTTTAACATCATCTAATGATGCTGCATCAAGGTCCTCCATTGAACCGATTGTTGTCCATGAATAAGGATGGCCTTTTGGATAGGCGCCATTTGAAATACGATCAAAAGATTTTCCATATGGTCTATTCTCACCTTGTCTTTTCTCATTTTGAACAACACCTCGTTGTTCATCCAGTTTTTCTTGATCCACCACACCAAGCAGATGACCCATTCGATCAGATTCCATCCATAAAGCCAAATCAAGGGCATTGGTTGGAACATTCTGAAAATAATTCGTTCTGTCAGAATTTGTTGTCCCGTTTTGATCAGTTGAACCTATTTTTTCAAATGGCTCAAAATATTCCGAGTTATAGTTTTCAGTTCCATTAAACATTAAGTGTTCGAATAAATGAGCGAATCCCGTTTTACCTTCTTTTTCATTTTTGGAACCAACGTGATACCAGATGTTCACTGCTACCATTGGAACTTTTCTATCCTCATGAACAATTACGGTTAAACCGTTATCAAGTGTGAATTTTGAATAATTAATCTCAGGTATAGAATTTTCATTATCTGATGTGTAAGCGAAGATACTTACAGAGAAGAAAAAACCTATGAAATAAGTAGATAATTTTTTAAGCATATAAACCCCATAAATCGGATGAAATAAAAAACGATCAACAATTATAGTGATTCTAATGAGAATTGAAAATTTTCTATTCGCTTAAGTTAAAATATTCTTATGTATAAATTAAATAATATTGCATGCGTATGTGCAGCTATTCTGCTTTGCTATGGCTGCTCAAATGAAGTAACCGACACGGAAGGTCAATTACGTGAATGGATTAGCACTCTATCATCGGACGAGTTCGAAGGGAGAAAGCCTGGAACCAATGGAGGTCAACTTACAAAAAATTATATTGCAGACCAACTAAAGAAATTAAGTATTGAACCATTAGGAAATAGCTATTTTGTTGAGGTTCCCGCAACACAAATAACCTTGAAGAATCAATCATATGTGACTCTTAGTTTTAGAGGCCAAGACAGAAAATTAAACACAGGCAAAGAAATTGTTTTTTGGACAAAACATGCAAAAGAATACCGAAAATTAAGAGATAGTCAGCTTGTTTTTGTAGGTTATGGGATTGTTGCACCTGAGTATAACTGGAATGACTACGATGGAATTGATGTTCGAGGAAAAACTGTTGTGATGCTTATTAACGACCCCGGATTTGATACTGGAAAATTAAGACTTTTTAATGGTAAATCAATGACTTACTACGGAAGATGGACTTATAAATTTGAGGAAGCTGCAAGACAGGGTGCTGCTGGTGTAATTATTCTTCATGAAGAAGATGCAGCTGCATATCCATGGTCTACAGTTGAAAACTCATGGCAGGGGCCTCAGCTTGATCTGACTAGAGAAGATCTTGGTTTAAGCAGAGCATTAGTTGAGGCTTGGATTCCTCATGATGTATTTTCTAATTTAATAGATTTTACAGGCTTTAATTACGACAGTTTAAAGGAGATTGCTTTATCAGAGACGTTTCGTGCGTTTGAGCTTAGAGGGATGAAGCTATCCACTGAAATTTTTAACAATGTAGATTATCTAACTTCCCACAACATTGCTGGTTTGCATGTTGGCTCAACCAGGCCGGATGAATATATTTTATATACAGCCCACTGGGATCATCTTGGTATTTTAGAAAATCTTGGGTCAGACGACATTATTGCAAATGGTGCTATTGATAATGCAACCGGGATTTCTGCACTATTGGATCTAGCTAGTAGGTTTGCAAGGACAGATACTGAAAGATCTCAGCTATTTTTGTTCGTTACACTAGAAGAATCAGGTCTTTTAGGATCTGAGTATTTTGCTGAGTACCCACCGATAAATTTAAATAATATTGTTGCTGGTTTTAATTTTGATGGAATTATCCCCACCGGAAAAACTAATGATGTTGTAGTCATTGGTTATGGAGCATCAGAACTTGAAGACCTTCTGGAAGAGCAATTATCTAAAGAAGGTAGATATATAAACCCAGATCCAAACCCTGAAAAAGGTTACTTCTACAGATCTGATCATATTAGCTTTGCAAAGAGAGGTGTCCCAATGCTTTATGCAGATGGCGGCTCAGATCTTGTAAACGGTGGTAAGGCTGCAGGTTTAATTCTTGAGGAAAATTATAGAAAAAATGCTTATCACAATGTAGCAGATGAATATTCGGAGGATTGGGATTTAGATGGCCTAATTCAATCTATTGATTCGATTTATGAGATTTCTTTAAATTTATCAAATAATAATATGTGGCCAAATTGGTATGAGGACAATGAATTTAGAGCTATCCGAGATCTTTCATTGGAAATGCAAAATAAATAGTTTATTAAAATTCACTCTAATGTGATTTTGATTTCACAATCAACCCTCATCATAAGACCACATCAGAGATTTCATGCTTCCCCTGGCAAGATTTACGGATGTAAGGCAGTGCCTAGTCACTGCCTTTTTTTATCCTTGTAAAAAAGTTCTCACTATTTAGATTTACAGCTCTAATAAACTCATCGTCTTTATTATTCAGATTCCTGTAAACCAACTTCATCCTCGGGTTATTTTCTAATTTCTTCCTTTGATTGTTCAAAAAATTCCAATACAGATAATTAAATGGGCATGCATCGTTAGAAGTAGTTTCTTTTACATTGTAATGACATGTCTTACAGTAATTAGACATTCTATTTATGTATGCACCGCTGGCAGCATATGGTTTAGTGCCAACGATGCCACCGTCAGCAAATAAAGCCATTCCAAGCGTATTAGGCAATTCAACCCACTCATGTGCATCAAGATAGACTCCGAGATACCACTCGCACACATATCGAGGATCAATTTCAGACAAAAGGGCAAAGTTACCTGTAACCATTAATCGATGGATATGATGTGAATAACCAAGTTCTTTTGTGCTTTCCACCGCCTTAGCAACACACTGCATTCGGGTCTCACCTGTCCAGAAAAATTCTGGGAGTTTGCGAGTATTTTCAAAAAAATTTAAGGATTTATAATCTGGCATTTTTAACCAGTAGATACCTCGAATAAATTCTCGCCATCCAAGTATTTGTCTTATAAAGCCCTCTACAGAATTAAGTGGAGCACCTTCATAATATTTTTTTTCAGCTGCAACAATTATTTTCATTGGATCTAACAAACCAACATTTATATAAGGTGATAAGAGGGAATGAAATAATGTTGGATTACCAACATCCATAGCATCTTGGAATGGACCAAAGTTATTAATTAAAGAATTAAAAAATTCGTTTGCCTTTTTTTCAGCATCTTCTCTTGTCACCGACCAGTTAAAATTTTCAAGATCTCCAAAGTTATTTCCAAAGACGTTTTCAACATCAACCATCACATCAACGGACAATGCATCAGGCTTAATTTTTTCTCGCTCAGGTGGATCTTCTTTGAGCTTGTTGATACTTACTCTATTCTTTGAATCAAAATTCCATTCACCTCCGACTGGTTTTTCATCTTCGATAAGAATGTTGTATTTTTTTCTAAGCCATCTATAAAAAAATTCTTGAACAAGAGATTTCTTGCCCTCAGCCCAATTCTTAAATTCGTCAGCGCTGCTTATGAACTTAGGATCATCATGGACTTTTAAGGCTATTCCTAGTTTTGAAGTCAGAAGGGTCAGTTGAGTTAGGGTCTTATGATCGCTAGGATGAACAACCTCTAACACTTCGTAATTATTCAAACGAATATAGTCAGACAATAAATCTGTCATTCCATTTTTTTTACCCTTAGTAATCGGGATATGATCTGAATTTTTTAAGTTAAGCTCTTTAATAAAATGTCTAAGAGAAGAAAAAAGAAATGCGAGCTTTTGCTTGTGATGATTTTGATCAAAATAAATGTCCAATGGCTCAAAATATAGGATGTGGAGATCTCTCTTTGATGAATCAAATATAGGATTATTTTTAGAAAGTTGATCAGGAAAGATTAAACCAAGTGTCTTCATAACTAACGATTTAAATCCATGGCTAAAGAATAGCCTGATAGAAAAGCATTCTCAATTCTTGGACCCTTAATCCAGTCACCAATCAAGTAAATTGAGTCACTATACTTAATGTATCTTTCTTCGTTCATCTTTTTATTTGTGAGGGCATATTTCCATTTAAAAATATCAGCATAAATAATATTGAGGTTGCTTGAGGTGAAATTATGTAACTCCTCTTTGGCAAAATTAATTATTGTTTCCTTATCTTTATGATACATTTCCTTGCTGCTTTCAGGACCCAGGTGAATTAGGACTGATTCAGGGATTTGCTTATTAAACAATCTTGATGATGCTATCCAACTAATTGCTTTGTTATTTGGCTTTATTGCATTTAGTTCAAATGAAGATCCCTTCTCAAGACAAAATCCTATAGCCAAGCAAGGTTCAAAGCTGCATTCATAATCAAGCTCTCCAAGTAAATTAACGGCTTGAGGATGAGGAATACTTAAAATTAATTTGTTGTAATCAACTATCGTTCCATCACTTAGGTTAATTGTTTTATTTTTTTGATTTATTTTTATTACCTCAGAATAAAAGTTTATTTTTTTGTTTAGAAAACCATAATCAGCAATAAACTGCATGCCTTCTTCATGAGTCCAGATATTTTTATCTTCATATGTATTTTTTTCTTCAATGTATATAGAGGCAGTATGGTTTATTGCTCCAGTTTTAATTAAATAATCATCAAAAACTGAGTTGGAGGATGTTGCGTACTGAGCACCAAATTGAATGATGAATTCTTTATAATTTCGTGCACAGAGCCTGCCCCCAAGTCTTGATGCTTTTTCATAAATTTCTACATCACCTTTGAAGTGGTGTGAAAAGGCTGAAGCACTAATTCCGGCACCTATTAGGATAGTAGCTGACAATTTATTTGTATCGAGTACCTTCTTTCATAACAAATGAAATATCTTTTAATGACTCTATATTTTCAAGTGGGTTATCTCTAAGAGCAATGATATCTGCACTAAAACCAGTTCTAATTTTTCCTATTTCATTTTCAAGCCTAAAAAGTTTTGCAGTTTCCAAGGTAGCGCTTTGAATTGTTTCTAGAGGTGACATTCCGCCCTTAACCATTAGTGCAAATTCTTGCCAATTATCACCATGAGCTGAAACACCTGAATCAGTTCCAAAGGCAATCTTTACACCATATTTGTGTGCTTTAGTGAATGTATCAAGAATCTGAGGCCCAATTTTTGCTGCTTTTGGCCTAACAAGCTCAGGAAAAAAATTATCAATTTTTGATTTTTCAGCAACCCATTCTCCTGCAAGTATGGTTGGAACGTAGTAGGTTCCATTTTTCTTCATGGCATCCATTACTTCACTATCCATAAAGGTTCCATGTTCAATAGAAGTAACCCCAGCATTTACAGCTCTTAACATTCCCTCTTTTCCATGCGCATGAGCAGCAACCCAAAGACCATAATCTTTTGCAATAGAGATTAGCGCTTCTAACTCGTTGTTAGTAAATTGAGGATTTTCACCTGATTTAGCAACACTCAGAACGCCACCAGTAGCTGTAATTTTTATACCATCAGTACCATCTTTGTATCTTTGTCGAACAGCCTTTTTAATATCCTCAAAGCTATCAACAACTCCTTCTTCGGGGGTAGGGGGCTCATATAGATCAGTAGGCAAGCCATTTGTTGGATCCCCATGACCACCAGTTGTAGCAATGGTTTTTCCAGAGGTAAGTATCCTAGGCCCAGGTACAATTCCCTTGTTAATCGCATTTCTAAGAGAAATTGTTTCCATTCCTCCGTCACCAACATTTCTTACTGTCGTAAATCCTGCATTTAAAGTCTTAATCGCATTAGCCGCAGCAAAAATTGCATTAAATTCAGGCTCTACTTTTAAATCTCTTTCTGCTTTTGGAACATATTCCTGCGCTAAATGGACGTGAGCATCCATCAATCCAGGTAGAACATAACTATCCTTTAAATCGTAATATTCTTGGAAATCAGATTTATTGATATAGCCATCAGAAACAGATGTAATCCGGCTGTTTTTAATAACAATAGATTTTCTTGATTCTATCTTGCCTGTTTCAACATCAATTAGGTTCCCTGCATGGATTAAAACATCCCCATTTAAATAGAAAAATTGAACTGAAAGAACTAAAAAAAAGACGCTTTTATTAAATATATTCATAAATATGGCTCCATAATTATTGACATTTCAACTATTTGTCATATATATTTCACACAAATGTCACAAAGGAGTAACAAATGACACAATCAAGATTTAACATATCATTTTTGCTATGCGCATTACTCTTATCACCTTTATCTTACTCTGATGCTAATATTTTTGCATCAGCAAAGGACCTATTATCCATTGATAAACCTTCCATTGAAGTTGAATACAACAATTCAAGTCTTGTATCAACTTGCCCTGTTGGATCAATAGGGTGTTTTACTTCTGCAGAGGGCGGAAAGATTATATTGAGTGAAGACATTCCGGCGACACATCATGACGTTGTATTGCTGGGATTGTACTCTGATTACCTTCAGTATGCTCATAGTAGAGTAATAGATGAACTTAGAACTTGTGAAGTAAAAGTTGCCTATTTAAATCAAATTAGTAATACAAGATTAGCTAATTTATATGAAGGACAATGCGATAGCCTTTTTAAAGGTAAGTTATTAGTTCTTAGATAAAATTATAAACTCATGGTGGCACTTTCAAGGATGGTGCCATCATTGTTCTTTAGCTGAATATCCAAAACACCTTCTTTGATTACTAGAATTCCATAATTGATTTCTTTGTGAATTCTGCCCTGCATTAATTTATCAGTCTCATTGTCACTGCTTCCTGGTTTATTTAGGCTTGAGGCAGTTATTTCAATTATTTTTTTGTGTTTATAAATTGCACCACGATGCCTATCTCCTGAGAGTATAAGTACATTTTTTTTACGTTGTAGCAAATTGATTAATTTATCTCTTTCATGAGGAAAGTTAGCCCATTTTTCATACCCATGCTCAGTAGCAAGAACTTGTATTGATGAAAGAATTATAAATATCTCAGTTTTAGGATCATTTAATTCATTTTCGAGCCAAGACCACTGGGAGATTCCTAAAATTGAAGAGTTAAGGTCATTATTGGGTTGCCGATTTGTTCTTGAACCCAATAAATTTGATCTAAAATATCTAGTATCTAGACCAATAACTTTAATTTTATTTTTCTCAATAATGTAGTCTTTGGAAAAATACGTTCCTTCTCTACTTCTTCTTGGATCATTGGAAGGTACATCCCAGAAATCCATAAAAATCTTCTGAGTTAATTGTTTATGTTTATACTCTGAACCGCCA
>JAYJLX010038924.1:2757-15288 GCA_036873525.1 Chalinula nematifera
TAGCGGGCCTCCTCGGGAGTTGATTTAGAGACGGTGGTGGCCACCATAGAGACATTGCTGTTGGTGGACTTCAGCTAATTAAAAGGAAAAAAAGGATAAAGCAAGTTGCTTTTAAAATGAACTCCTCTTTAATAAATGTACATGTACTGTACTTACTGCTTTTCTGTTGTTTTTAAAGAGAATCGGCATTGCAGTCATTTGGTGAGTAGTTAAACTATAGAAATAGTAGATACAGAGAGTACACGTAGTTTAAACAATATGATTGAAATGAAAAAATAATACACTTACTTTTCATTATTATTCTCAGAGTTTCCCGAGTCTATACCTGTCATATCACGGCAATCTAAGAATGAAAAGAGATAAATTATTCAATAGATAATCCTAATATTGCCACCCCAATGGTGACTCCATGGTCCCATAAGCAAAATGCAAGCAGTATCTATAATGTACTATACATGCATACCTTGCTTGGATTTATAATATCTACTATTGGCCAGTACATCAACGCTGCCATTAACATCTTGTCTCTGCTGATTGGCTGCCATTATTTGGCGTTGTTGAGCAGCTGCGGCTTGCATCTGAAGATAATGCTGTTGCATTTGGGCTACAGCTGCCAGTTGGGTGGAGTAGGTGGACATTGGCTGATACGAGGAAGGATAGGTGACTAGAGGAGATGAAACAATGGAGGAAGACAGGGGAGAGGGAATGGTGGCAGTATATGGTACAGAATATGCCCCTGTAAGGAAGAGAGAGATCAAAAGGGTGACTCTTTTGTCAAAACCATTTTTAAAACAAAAGTTATTGTAACACTTAACAGTAAATCCCTCCCTTCCTTTATCATTGCTACAAGTATTTCAAATATTCAAAAAATATAAATGGGCAGAACAATGGTGGGAACATGTGATAGGAAGTGGTTGCTATGGCAACACATTATTAATTGCCAGTGGGTACATGTACATGTATTTTAAGACACTCTCCATTTTAGATTTTTAAATATTGCACATTAACTAAATACATGTACATGTAATTTCCAAAAGATCTTGCTACCAAATTTACAAAATATGACACTTTTCATACATACATGTACATGTACATGTAGAACAACAATCAGAACCATTTCAATACATGGTTTATCAAACTATAACATTAGTAGGACACTACAGCTATACATATGTGTACATGTACATGCACATACATGTTACATGTACATATACACATAATACAGACTACAGTATGATGATGTGAGTCATTAAGGGTCCCCTCAGGGGACTCCCTGCAGGAGGGAAACAGTAGTGTGATGGCTTTAAGCCCTGTAGGAGGAAAAAAAAACAAATAGTAGGCTTCACAAGGAAACAGAAAAGCCTATAGACACTACGTACATGTACAGTGTATGGTGTAAGATGTTTAATCATACTGGAAAGGGTTGATTCCATCCATTATAATTTGATTATTGATACAGTCCACCTGGCCTAGTGGTGAATGTGAAGATGAGACTTGTGTGTCTGTCAGACCACTGTTTAGATAATAGTGGTTCTAATCAGGTATCAGTGTTATTCCAGCAACAATGGAGAATAATGAACCATGGCAAACCACATTTAATTATCAGCCAAAAGCACCAACCAAATCACACAAACAGTGACTCCTTTTCTGAGGGTTTGTTAGTGATAGGGAGAGTAACCATTCAAAGGATTGGCCCACTTTATATTGTGAGATTGTAATGGTGTTGTAGTGTTAGGGTGATTGTTACATGGTTCAGATCTGATCGCAATCTCAAAGAAAAAACAATTTATGGTAAAGCATGCATGTAACACAGAAAAGTGAAATGTTAAATGAAAAGGTCAAATTACCTGAGCAATTTATGTAAAAGCTAAAGCTATAATTCAAAAACAAAAACTGCTGCACAACTACTTTGTAAAGTACATGTACATGTATAATTATGATAAATAAAACTGTTCGATTGTTAGTAATTGACCAAAGTTTATCATTTTTTTTCAAAAACAGTTACAAAACCAGCAAAAAACTTCCAACAAACTAAAAAAAAAAGCCTAAAGCCTTGATAAAGCATGTGCAATAAAAGGGTTATTAGTAAGGGATGTACCCTATTTCCACAGACCAGATGTCCGATTACTAGCTACCTCACACTGGTTGATTAATGGTACATGTACGGTACATGAATGTGGTCATGTTACGTTAAAAATCAAATGTGACCATTAAAAGAGTGTCTGTAACATGTCAAACCATATAATGGGTTGGGTAGTACCTGTATGGTGATGGTTAGGGTTACCATGGGAATGGTAAGTGTACAGCAATGTTATAAATCAGGTGTGTCCCACCACAACACTGATAGGAATACACTTGACTACACTGCTTAAAGGAATCATTCAAAATGTCATTTCTTCACAGCTGGGCTGACTGACTCCTATTTGAATTCCCAGGACAAATTAAAGCCACTTTTTTGCTTCTTTTTCTTATTGTGCACAATCAGTTTTCAAAAAAAAAAAACTTGGTCACCGTTTTGAAAATTAAATTTCAAAAGGAAATTGGCTGACCAACACATGTTTGGATCCCCAACAGCATTTTTAATTTTTCAAAACTAAGGAAAGAAAAAAAAAAAAACCCAAAACACTCATACATTTGTACTAGTATACATGTATCTAGTATTTGTAATGAAATTGAAACCAAAATTTTGAACATGTATCCTAAACCCAGGTGACAGACACATCCTTTCAAAGTTTCAATCGATAACAGAAGTCATGTAACAATAATATCACCATAGCAGTATCAAACTACACACCATGTAAGCTGATACTCTCCCCACACAATACAAATTTTCTCAAGTGGGTGTACATTTTAATTTCCACAGGGGAAGGCAGGAACTTCACTAAGATAAGACATACACACACACACACTCACTTACAATGGGTATATATATACCCAGAGATCTAGAGTTCAGTACCCAACCTACTGTTTATCAATGTATGGTCTGTAATCAGCTGTATTTTACCACAAAGGCCTGCTCTACAGCTGGTAAAGTTCAGCCCCCCTCTTGTATCCAGTGTATATACAGTACTTCATACTATACACACACAATAGTAGGGCTTGACATTTTAAAAAAACAAGCTTTTAGTAAAATTAGGGAAAAATTTATAAAGTGTAATTAAAACCCCTAGAGTGTCCCCCAGCTGCGAAAACCAAGCTGGCCATTATCAAAATTTGAGAGTCTATCACTAATGGTTGAGTGGACACATGAAAGGGCACCAGGGTTGGTAAAGTATTTCAATCAAAACACTCCTTTGCATTATAATATCACTTTTAAAAGGTCGAACTACTTTTAAAACAACACACTTGAGCAGTACAGTTATCAATGATTCAAAAAAAAAAAAGAACCATCTAAAAAAGTTTTAAAATTATTTATCACAGAATTTAGGTTGAAGCAAACATCCAAACAAATAAATATATAAACTTAAAGAATTCAGATAAGGTGGGTTTTGAAATGAACTTAGTAAATGTATATTCACGGAATGGGACAATAAAACTTATTCATTGGTATTTTATTTAAGAGCTAGTCAAGTCACAAAGCTAAGGGATAGTAATGGGGTGGGAACAGCTCTAGTGAATACAACACACAATTACTGCCAAGTAACACCTCAGTACATACATGTAATGATTTACATGTACATGTACATAGATAGAATAATGTATTATGTAAACTACTACAATCATCAATTGCTGGCTGTATGAAATTAATCAATACGAAACATTATTCCAAGAAAAATAGGCTATTGAAAAGGTTTTATTGAGAAGAAACCCATAAAGTGCCCGACATGTATTTTTGTTAACAATGATTTAAAAAAAAGAAACGAGGAAAAAAAACTTGAAATGACACCTTTTCCATTTAGCAATTCAAAACTCCAAAGCAAAGTAAACAAAACACATTGTTTACACTTCAAAGGCACTAAAAAACTGCCAATGGTTAGCTTGAAAATAAATCGAAACAACAACAAAAAAAATAAACAATCGCAAATTACAAATATTCTTAATATACTCATTCATACCTTGTCCACGATGATATGGCAATTGTCCGATAACTCTGTGCTGCTCGTTAGGGCTCCAATCGCTGACACCTTTCATCTGTTGCTGCAAAGCCGAGTACATGTTGACAGGCGACAACATGGTAGGTACGCCGCCAGAATGGACCGGGGAGAATATTTTATTAGGTGTGTTAGTAGTAGCCTCGGGCGAAGTCATCATCTCGTGATCTGTCTTGCTGTTCTTGCGTCTTGACTCAGGTAAAGGAATATTAGAAGGACGTTTCCTTGATCCTACTTCATCCGAGAGGATATCACTGATGGAAAACGAGCGTGACTTGCTGTTCCCAGGGCTATTGCTGTTGGATGTCGATGTGTTACGGGATGGAGTATCGGTACCAGTTGAACCGGGACGGTAGGTCGTGTTAGCAGACATCTGATGGGAGGGAGTACTAGTGGAGATTCCACCATTACTGCTGAGGAAATTGTCTCTTTGAACACTAGTTACTGGAACACTGTATGCAGTAACTGATGATGATGCCATTGATGAAAATCTATAACATATTGCAAAGGAAAAAAAAAAGGCTGAAAGTATATTAAAAGATAGTAAAGGTATAAAAGAAAAAAAATTGCATGATAATTGGGAGATTATTTCTATAGTAATCATCATCCATAGCAAAGGAGAAAACATTACAAGAGAGCATCAAAGCAGATAAGTTAGCTAGCGTACAATTATTTCAGTGATAGGATTTACGCACAGAATAATCTCACCGGTAAACACTTTGAGAAGAAAGTAAATGAACAATCTCTTGCTTTCTTTCACTGTCTAGGACCTTCACTTCGACACTAGCAGTTTGCGTCTTGGGTATCAAGTATTCAGAGAGAATCGGTTACCCTGGGCATTCCCGCCAATTTGACCGTGGTCACGTGAATAATCGCGGTTATTCACCCGCGAGATACTTACTGGCGCGGCATAATCACATGTATGTGTACACTTATACTATAGTACTGTATTATGTAATGGAGGAATTATGTAGAATTAGGTTTATTGCTAAATCGAATGATGAAAAGTGAGCGTGCTAATACGGAAAAAGCGACTATAAAATATACTAATAACCTCCCATACAGCTCTGAGTAGATATTGTCTTCTTCAGTCATGCAATTTAATTATCACAGCTAAAACTGCCAAAAGGTTAATTTATAATCATATCAGCAAATAGTTAATAAAAAAAAAAAAAAACTATCACTCATTAGTTAGTAAATGTCTTGGCAACCTTTTTCTTCAGTTTCTTGCTGACCAGAACAGCCACATAGGTATGCCATATTTCTAGAAATAGATTAATAGATACAACAATGATGTCGTCATCAAAATTTTATTACCCCACAATCTAATCTACCTTAAAAAGCACTGCCATGAATATTGCCAGCCCTATCATGATGAATGGCTTCATACTCCATTTTCTCGTGGAGGGTATCAGCATGTAACGAAGTTGGGAAGCAGTGGACTCTTTATATGGTGGATATATAGACCTACGTATACAACAATATAGCACTTATACTCAACCGTAATTATTACTATTTTAACAGATATACTAAATCACTGTACGACATACTTTTGTAAAAATTCCAGTTTTGTTCCAGATCTCAAAGCCGGTTTCATATGTGAGAAAGTTTCAAAACTGAAGTGACCGTGGTAGGCACCCATTCCACTGTGGCCAACTCCACCAAATGGGAGCGATGGAACTATACAGTTAGTTGGCATGGTAACATTAATACACAAGCAAAGAAACATGAATAAGAGGAACATAAAAACTGTACCTCCTTTGATTAGATTATTATTATAATAGGGGCACACCCACTAATAATCTCATAATGCCATAAAACTATCATTATCTCACCTGCTACAATCATAATAACACTATTCTGTGATATTCCACCACTGCTGGTGGTACTCTCTACCCTCCTGAACACTGAACGAGTCTCAGTGAACACATACAGAGACAAGGGCTTCTCTCTGTACAAGAACCAAGTTCACAAATTAACGTCATGCACCAAATCATTCTGTTAAAGCTTCACTAACCTTTCGTTGACAAATCTAATAGCTTCCTCTAGTCCATTTACAGTCACAATAGGTAGAACAGGTCCGAATATTTCCTCCTGCATTAAAGCATCGTCGCCGTTGACATCAATATATATGGCAGGCGCTATGTATCTGTAATTATAACACAAAATTTACAGCATAATTAATTATAACTACTATGCTACATACTTCTGATTCCTGTCAGAGTCGCCGGAAAGAACGTTTCTTCCTTTAGAGTTGGCCATTAGTTTGGTGATACGACTATGAATAATATAGAAGATTAAGAAAAAATCATGTAAGTCACTTAATAAGGTATCAATGCTTACTCGAAATGCCTTATGTTAATTATCCTACCATAATCAGGTGACTGTTGAGGGTCCTGTAATAAACAATAGGGTAAGCAGGCCAGTATTAACTACTGCAAGTGGATGCTATATATTGTGTTTACTTACAGTCCCATACATTTGCTGCACACTAGCTCTACAGTGTTCCACAAATTCATCTCTTTTTGCAGGTGACGTCATAATGATGTAATCAGGAGCTAAACACGTCTGACCACTGTTCATTAGCTTGCCCCACATTATCCTACTTCCAGCAACTTTGAGATTAGCATCGTCAGCAATTATTACTGGACTACAGAATACAAATTTATGCTATATGTATGAATTATAACTATATATTACGTTACCATTTCCCTCCCAGCTCTAGTGTAACTGGTGTCAGGTTCTTAGCTGCTTCAGCCATCACAATTTTCCCCACACTAGTACTACCGGTATACATTATATAATCAAAGCGCTCCTTTAGGACAGCCTGGCCTATGCTAGCATCTCCACCAATCACTTTATAGAAGTTCTAATGAAATGTCAATATCATTTTTTTTTTAATTCTAACATATTCGCCAACCTTATCCAAGTACTTTGGTATAAGAGTCATCAATAAATTGGAGGTGTTGGCAGAAAGCTCTGAGGGTTTTAAAACAACAGCATTACCTGTAAAAAAATGAAGACATACATAGTCCATATTCTCTTCATAAAGACTAGAGCCCTCAAAACTAAATCAATTTGGCAGCAGTCGAGGCTCAAGATATGTATGCCTATAATTACCCCCAGTACCTGCTGCCATTGCTCCAACCAATGGTTGGCCCATCAGTGAAAATGGATAGTTCCAAGGGCTAATGATCAATACGACTCCATATGGTTCAGGCTTCACATATATATCATCCATCATTGACATGGCATTCTTCTTGGCTGGACGGGCCTTGACAAGACTGTCATAGTCACGAGTAAGCAATGCCACATCATGGAGGACTGTTGATACTTCAGCCATTTGACCCTCACACTTACACTACATAATTTATAGAGCAATATAGTACTTGCCCTTATGTATACTGGTTGGTTATATAATAAGCTAGATTAGAACACTTGCATGCACATTATATAGTCTCACATAGCCAAACCTTCCTGCTTCCTTGCTGCATAAGCCTGGTATACAGTCTGGTCTATTGTCTGTATACTTTTGTTCCAGAATAATTTTGTTTTTTTGGGTAGTTTAAAGGTCACGTTTACTGAATCAAACGTCATTAAGGCCCATTTTTTTGACGTTTTAAATTATTGATTCAGCATGTGATTAGTGACCTTTGAACTACCCAAGAATGAGATATTCTGGAATCAAATGATATACAGCCAGTAGTGACCAGAAGACCCTTCACCATGCACAGCAAGTGGGAGGGTCTGGCTATGTACACAATTGCATGTATATGTATATACCTTGTTTAGATCATCTTTCACTGCTTTACATATCTCTGCTTCATTTTCTTCAATCAGCTTCCTGAAGCTGTCTATTTGCCTCAAGACAAACTCTCTCTTCCGTTTATCACTCCATGCCTGCTGAGTAATCCAGGCTTCCTTTGCTTGATCTACGATCTAAACTCACATTGATAATATACAGTATAACATACAGGTACACAATATTCCATACACAGCATGTAACTAACAGTTGGAATCTCATCTACAGAGGTAGATAGTAGAGTGGGTGTATCTATATATTCTTGTTGCTCATCTGCCATGTTGTTATGTGCTCATGCAAGTACCACCTTATTCTTCAGTAATAGTATTCACAACTCAAGCAGAAATATGTATGCATTATATAAACAATAGTAGCCTAATAATGATTATATTTATTATTAAAAGAATGTATGCATGCATGGGAGAGCCAGCTCTTATAATAGTGTATTAATTTATAATAATAAAAAAACACGAGGAAATACAACAATTAAAGAACAGACATGCAGCCAGTAATCAAGTTTAATATCTTTAAAACATGTCTATCTGTTATACAACCAGTTTGGAATACCATAGACCTACGGGAGAAACCAATAATTACAAAAAAAATCGTAATAATTTTACTAGGATATGTTTATTACCACTTACCTGAACAGTTACTGCTATGGCAACCAATAAAAACATTAAAAGGAGAGGCTTTTTCAGGCTCCACCTCCTCATTGATGGTATCTGGAAGAAATTAGCCTGCGATATCTTGGATTTGTCATGAGGAGGATAGACAACTCTAAAGGAGAGACAAGGAAGGGGGTGGAAGGGATCGAGGAGAAGGAAGGGTTGAGAGGGGGAAAGTTATAAATTTTATGCAACGCAACAATTACATGGTAACTCTTACTTTAAAAGGAAATCCATTTTAGTCCCAGATCGGAGGATTGGTTTCATATGTGAGAATGTATCGAATGTATGTTTGCCGTGATAAGCACCAAACCCACTCTTACCCACACCACCAAACGGAAGAGTAGGGGCTTTAGGAAGCAGAAGGAATATGACTGTCGTATATTGGTATGGTCCCATTGTCTACTCACCTCCAGCATATGCAATAGTATTGTTCTGTACTAGAGCTCCACTGCTGGTACCATTAGATACCTTCTCAAAGGTTGACTTACTCTCGGTAAAAACGTAAAAAGCAAGCGGTCTCTCCCTATACATAAAACAAAACAAATAAAATAAATTTCGCACATCATTAAAGCCTAGATTAATCATATTAGCTAAGCGTTTATATTAGACCTTTACACACAACATTTACATTACATTTACATTGGAATAGACTAGGATTATACTCCAGCATCTATAGTAGCATCCCTCTAGCATCATATTGTGAACTAAGGCTTAATAGATACACAGTTCCACGCACACACAAATACACACACATAGTTAACCTCTCATTGACAAATCTAATGGCTTCCTCGAGTCCATTGACAGTCACAACGGGTAGAACAGGTCCAAATATTTCTTCTTGCAGTAAAGCATCGTCACCGTTGACATCAATATATATGGCAGGTGCTATGTATCTATAATTAAAATACATATAAGGTAAATAATTTCATTAATATTAATTAACCAATTATAATACAACACTTTACCTTTTGCTGCTGTCTGTATCACCGCTCAGCACATTCTTACCTTTAGATGAGGACATTAGACCCATTATACGACTAATATAATAGGATAATAATACTGAAGGACATGACACGAGTCTTATAATATTGAATAGATGAGGACATTAGATCCATTATACAACTAATACAATAGGAAAGGACTAGATTATAATACTGCAGTCACACTACATGACTATTATAATATACATAGATGAGGACAATAGACCAGTTACACGACTAGTATAATAGGATAATAATACTGAAGGGCTATTATAATATACATAGATGAGGACAATAGACTAGTATATATATATATACAAGGCATTGACATGTAGCCAAGGTAAAATGACACGAGGCTTACTCGAAATGTCTCTTGTTGACGATTCTTCCAAAATCATTTGATGTTAAAGGATTCTGTGAATAGACAACAGCCAAATCATAACACACCATTTCCCAATATCATCCATAGCTATTACAGGGTATATTGAATGCAGTGCTTACCTCTCCGAAGAAACTAGTAACAAACTCCTTACAATAGTTGACAAACTTATCCCTGTTTGCAGGTGATGTCACCAAGATGTAATCTGGTGCAATGCAGGTTTGACCAGAGTTAGCCATTTTGCCAAACATAACCCTCTTGGCTGCTATCCTGAGATTAGCATCATCAGCAATAATCACAGGACTACAGAAAAACAAAAAAAGAGGATTAACGAAGGGGTGTGGCTTTAAAACATAAAACCATGTAATTTTGATATACAGTAAAACCTCCAAATACTGAAACTTTTGAGACCAATAAATTACTTCATTACTCAGAGGTTTTCTTTCAAGAGAGGTTGCTTAAGCATTGCTCCAAAATTCTATTATTACACAGAGGTTTTCATTAAAGGGAAGTTTTCATTATCAGAGGTTCCACTTTATTATACGCACATACATAGTTATATAGCTCATAATATGTTATACTGTACCTCTTTCCTCCCAGCTCTAGTGTAACTGGTGTCAGGTTCTTGGCTGCTTCAGCCATCACAATCTTCCCCACATTAGTACTACCCGTGTACATTATATAATCGTAGCATTCCTTTAGGACAGCTTGGGCTACAGCCACACCCCCAGTAATTACTTTATAGTAGTTCTAAAAGACGAGTAACAATAAAAATTCTAATAATGTGAATTAATAAAATACCTTGTCAAGGTATTGAGGGATTTTAGTTGCAAAGAAATTGGACGTGTTAACAGAGAGCTCCGATGGCTTGACGATGACGGCATTACCTGAAGAAAGTGTTAATAATTAATTATACTAATTACTGTATAGTGCCAAATTTTTGTCAGGCAATAATTTCATCAATCCTCTAAAATAGCAATTTTTGTCAAAAAAAATTCATCATTTGCTGTCTTCTGTACATGAGCTGTGAATCTTATTTTCATCAGCTACCCTGATAAATTTACGAAATTATTGCCTGATGAAAATTTGGCACTATACGGTATAATGGGTTCTTACCCGCGGCTATAGCTCCGATTAATGGTTGAGCCACCAACGCAAACGGGTAATTCCATGCCCCAATAATTAGTACCACACCATAGGGTTCAGGCTTCAGATACATGTCGTCAAACATGTTAAGGAGGCCTTTCTCCAGGGGGCGTGGTTTAACCAAGTCATCAAAGTCACGGATGAATCTTAATAGATCACCCATAACGACATTGACTTCCATCATTATCGCTTCGACCTCACTCTAGCAAGAGAGAGAGAGAGTGAAGTAAATGTGCTAATAGCTTTATTAGTAGTAGTACACAAAATGTGATGTAGTAAAGCCAATAAAGTGTATATAATACCTTGTTCAAGTCTGCTTTGATTGCCTCACATAATTCCTTCTTGTTTTCGTCTATGAGCTTTTTAAAGTTCTTGAGCTGCCTCAGGGTAAACTCCCTCTTCTGTTTGTCGTTCCAAGATACGTGTGCAATCCAGCGCTGTCGAGCCTGGTTGACTATCTGAAATTAAAATACTTTTTATAGAACTCATTCTTACAATAAAAACTTGCTCGTGTATACCTCCGGGATGCCTTCTAATGGCGATTCAATAAGTTCAACTTCTGGGGAGGCAGACATTGCAACGAAGAGTGCTTGCTAAAGCCTAAAGGTCGATCAAATAAAAACCGAATTATCCGGTGGGCATGGGAAGCTATTCAAGCTTGATTCTGATTCCGGATCCAATAATGGGAAATGTGGTAATGGGAATGAAACTTCAAAAAAAAAAAAAAAAAAAAAAAAAATGCTATGCATAGATTAAGCCACGCCCCATTTTCATCACCTTTACTTTTCAGCTTTATTACTTATTAGAGCATAGTCACATGAAAGAAAACGTCTGTACTTTATAAGAGCGTTATAAGATGAAAGAGAACATTCACACAGTTCATTGAAGAGAGGTCGTTTCAGTATATTTGCTTGGTTTGTGTGGCAAAGTTTTCCAGGCAGACTATCATCAGGAAATCTTGTCTTGTTGAAACTGTACTAGCCCCCACCCTGAATAATGTCGACAAACATTCAAAGAATCGGAGGGAAGAAACCATTGTTGAGGAATTCGGGTGGCGAAGTTGATAACAGTAGAACAGCCCCTGTTTCAGCTACCGTTAGCCCTCTGGACTCGCTTCGTAGCCAGAAACGTGAGGAGTTCTCCTGTTCGGATTGTTTATTCAAAGGTTAGAAAGGGAGGGCTGATAGAGGGTGTGTGTGAGTGTTTTGCCATTCCCTTAATTTTGTTTAACAATAGGTATTTATAATATAGCATTTAAAAAAAAGAACAAGTATTTCCCTATGCTTGTAGTGTATTTCTATATACATCACTATGGAGACTATCAGTTGAGTGGTCTTGGGTATATCCCCTATAGGATTTGTTATTACTAAATTATTTGCTATTGTTCTCTCTCTCTCTCTCTCTCTCTCTCTCTCTCTCTCTTTCTCTCTCTCTCTCTCTCTCTCTCTCTCTCTCTCTCTCT